>PXOB01000124.1:0-86698 GCA_003012115.1 Trichothecium sympodiale
TTCTTTTCTTTTCTTTTCTTTGCTCTACTTGTCTTTAGCCAGATGGTCATGCATCAAATCGAGAAATAAAGGAAAAAAAAACAAAAAACAAATCCGCGATCCAGCCAATTAATTGCTCCCCCCCGCAGATGCACGTCGTTCCGGGGAAGGGCTTCATCCGAGAAGTGTGGGCATATAGTAAGCATGAACCAGCGAGTATGCCGTATTAGTGCATATCTGCCTGCCCTCTTTCCCCTCCTAAACAACAAAAAGGCCAATGGCGAATTATAGTGTTAGATTCTGTATTATTACTACTGCTAATAGTAGGTGTATGATCCATCCGTCCTGAGCCGGGGGCGGGAGGAAAAAGCTGGAGCCGACTGCAGGGCAGGAGCAGGGTGGCTTCTTTCCCGCAGCTTTTAGCATGTGACTTCTTTGCTTTCCGATTGGATCACTCGATTTATTGCAGAGAAGAAGCTTGCAGAATGGTGGGAAAGCAAAAAAAAAAAAAAAGAAGGCAATCAAACCAATCAGCAGCCCATGGATGACGAATGGCAATGCGTCAGTAGTTTCAAATTTGGGGTTTTTTTTGTTGCTTCCTTTTCGTTTACATTACGGTGATTGGATATAACCCTTGATATCCGATATCCTTGATGAGCTGAAAATGTGCAATTATTGCTCTGCTCTGCTTTATTTTTCGTTGCCCATCATTACCACAATCTCTCTTCATCTTCCCCACGGCTTACGCGGAACTTGTCGACCACAAACAAAAAAAGCCAAGCACCAACAAAGCACAAAGAAGAAAAAAAAAGATATCAAATGCAAGACCGTTTCATTTTCCCTACGACTAGTGATTGCTTAGTGTCCGCGCACCACCACAGACAAGGTAGCGGGCGGCTATGAAACCGCCGAGCCGGGCCATCAAAGAGAAGAGGAAATTGGGGCGGTAGAGCGTGAGACACACAACGCCTAACAAACGCCCAAGTGCCACTGCCACTGTACGAAGCAGTTGTACTCCGTACCTACTCCGTACTACAACTAAAAAAGAAAGTGGCGCTCGAGGATTCTTTCCTGTTTCCCCACCGGGCAAAGAAAAAGGGCGCCGATCTTGTTCCTTTATCAGATATTCTCTTTGGGTTAAACTGATTTTCTTTTATTTGATTTTATTCAAATCTTGTTTTACACGAAGTAAGTACATATTGCATGCAGTACGCGTTGATCGCGACAAAGCTGCAGGTTTTCCATCTACTACTACTACTGCCACTGCTACTACCCTACTACTTCGTATCCTCTAATTCTTTCCCTCTTCCTTCCTCTCTCCCCCCTCTCTGCACCCCTCCATCTCAAATCTCTCACATTGCCTATATTTACATCAGCGTCACCCACCTGTCTGTCCAATTGGAAATGCTCAAGCGACAATGATGCAAGACGGGCAACCTTATTCGGAGCCCACGGGCAACCAGCAGCCGTCGACAATGCCTTATCAATCGCAGAGTTGGGACTCTGCGCCTGCGGCGCCTTCAGATTCCGATGCTGTCACAACCAAGTTCTCAGAGGGCGCTGAGAAGGACAACAGCACCACGTCTAATGAATCTCGGATCTCAATCCCAACAGCTTGCCTACCCTGTGTAAGTAGTATTGTCGATGAAATTCTCATCTCGCTACAATATATCGGACTCACACACATTGCGGGCTCCCTATTCCCTTTGTATTGTACGGAGCCTTGACATGTGACACAACCACCAACCTCTGGATATACTCATCATCAATCATCCATTGAGCCCAAACGCAACGCGGCTAACCATTTTCATTGAAACTACAGAGGAGCAAACATCTCAAGTGCGACGGCTCCCACCCCTGTGCACGATGCACGAGGTCGGGCTCGGAATGCCTCTACGTAGCCTCTCGTCGAGGCTACAAGGGACCCCGCAGGGCCGCACCCGCGGCATCGTCCACCTCGCACAATCCCAACAAGCGACAGGCCGTCTCGCCTGCCGAGACGGGGTCGGATGCCCCCGTGCCGGGCATGAGCTCAGGGACGACGACGCTGGGGATGGGCGGCGGCGGCGGCGGCGGCAGCGGAGCCATCTGTCCATTTGGCGGTAGTAGGTCAAGGAGCTCTGCCTCGGCATCGTCCCCGGGCTCGTCCTCCTCCACGTCGGGCCATCAGAGCACCGACGCTTCCAGTCTGGTCATCAGCCCGGATCGTGTCTTCTCCAGTAATAACTACCTTGCGACCGTCCACCCTACCGCGGTCCTCCCGCAGCGGTCCTCCCTCGCCGAGCGCTGCATCGACTCCTTCTACCGCAACTTCCACGCTGCCCACCCTTTTGTCCTGCCGCGCCGGAACCTCCTTCAGCTGTCCGCCTCGGGCACCCTGGAGCCTCTCCTTGCCGCCATCCGCTGGGTGGGCTCCCTGTTCATCGACGTGGCTTCGTCGAGGGCCAGCCTCTACGACGAGGCCCATCAGCGTGTTCGCGACCCCGCTGCTCCGCGCGATGGCTTCCTCGTTCAGGCCTACATGATCCTCATTGTCGGCCTGGACGGCTCGTGCAGGAACGAGGAGGCGAGGGGGCTGCTGGAGGAGGTGGAGAGGCTCGCTGTGGAAATTGCACTCAACACTCGGCCTTTCGCCGTGCTCTACGGCAGGGGCATACCCGTTCTCGAGGAGTCTTGGAGGAGGACATGGTGGGATCTGTTTGTTATTGACGGCATGATTGCCGGCGTGCACCGCGTCACAAACTTTGCTCTTTTCGACGTCCCTGCAGACGTTGGTCTCCCCTGCGAAGAGAGAGATTATCTCTCTAGTGTAAGTCAAACCACCACCACTCCCCCTTCCGCTCATCTTCTTTCCGAAAGAGACTAATAACATCTCTTGACAGAACATCCCCCAAACGGTCTACTATCTCGAAGACCTCGAGGACCATGACTTCCAACCCGACCCGCCCCCAACTTTCTCCTCCTTCGCCTACCGCATCGCCAACGCCCAGACCATGGGCAAAGTGATGCGCGCCTCGCCCATCGCCTCAGCCCATGATCCCAACCTAGCGCGCATCGAGGCCCTCCTTACCAACTGGAAGCTGCACCTCCCCGCCTCCAAGCGCGACACCGTCCTTGACCCTTCCACGGGGCAGGTCGACGAGATGCTCTTCCAGGCGCACATGATGCATCATGCCATCAACATCCTCCTGCACCAGCCGCACTCGCAGCTCGACTCGTCCCCCGCCGCGTCCGTCACCTCGTGCGCCCCGCATCTCGACGTCGCCCACGGGAACCCTTTCAACACCCACACTCACCGTACCCTGGCCGCCGCCGCCAACATTACCCTCCTCGTCACCGCGCCCACGCAAATCACTACCCATACCCACTTCTTCACCTGCGTCCTGACCCTCTCCTCCATCGTCCATCTCAGCAAGTGGGCACTCTCGAGCGTCCAGTACGACGACGAAGATCTCCGGCAGCACATCCGCCTGTGCACCGGTGCCCTATCCCATCTGTCCCGCGTGTGGCCCGCTGCCGAGAGGGCTAGAGGACAGGTGAGGGGCGTAGCAAGGGAGATTTACCAAGCCAAGAAGGCCGTTCAAGGCAATTCGGACTTCTGGTTCGGTGTTACTAGGGAGCAGATGATGCGAAGCATTAATGCGGATGATGCCATCCTCCACCAAGTCCTGGAAGTTGACGATGATGGACAGAAGCAAATAGAACTTCATTGACGCAGGCAACTCGGTACCAAAATACACCGACCTTATTTGGCCGCATATTTGGGTGCATATTGGGTCGGAATATTCTGTCCATGACTAGGCAGGCCAATTCTGCCCACTGTCGGTCAACCCGATCCTACGTCTGCACAATGAACAATGAGCGGGAGGAGCCTTTTCGGAATAGCAAGCCACGTGATTGTATGCACAGTTCAAATCTCTTGGCAATAATGTCAAATTGATGCCCCTCTACCAATATTAGTCATGAAATGAACATGGACAAGTACTATTCTGTCTGACTCTGCTTCGGCCCTCCCGAACAAACTCCTTACTCCCCTCAGACTCATCATGTGCATGACTCCATCGATACTTGTTGTACGAGTATTGATATAACTTTACCAAAATGACCAATATTCCTGAACAATCAACGATGCCATCAAATCCTCGCCACGTGTGGCCTAATCTCGCCAGGTCCAATGTTGCCAAGATCAGTGGCCACGCCGGTTCTTTGGCTTATGCACTCTTGGGTGTCATCGACTTGATCGTTCCCCGCTTGGCTGTCTTGGCCAGAGGCCCTCAGATTCCCTGCTGATTGTGTACCTATCAGCCAGTTCCGCGCTCGTCGACCCCATACCTGTAGACTGTCTGTTCGCCCAGCTCTGGTGGCTTGCTTATGTATGCCTCGGCCTTTACCGCACTGTATTCTTGCTTGTTGACGTTTGGCTGACAGACTTTCTATAGGTTTCGTTACCTGAGTCCCTGTGTTTTGATCGTCACCTCCTTGGTTTCCTGCTGTTGTAGGTTCTTCGATACCCTCTGCTACCTCTTGAGTGTCTTTTTCTGGGTCGTTGTTCCCATCCCCTGCTGCATCGGTTCCTTTCCCTTGCTCGGCATCTCCAACTGCCAGATCGGCGACATCAGTGCTCCGCCATCTCCTGGCCGAGATGTTTGCTTCCTACAAAAGATCAATCTCGGCCTGATTGCGATCATTCATCTCCGGCAATCGAAAGAAAGCCCACACAAGTGCGAGGAATCCACCACCAACCCATATAAACGCGACCTGAGGACCTAGAGATGTCTTCTCAACAAGGACCGAACAGGTCCAATAGTTCATAGTTTGAACGATAATGAATGCTGCTCTAGCCAGACAGTTTGTCGGTGCCTTCAGACGTGATGACGGGGCCTCGGCCAGGATGGTGAAGCACACGGGGGCAAGTATCAAGTGAAATATAACAGTGAACCCAGCCAACATAATAGCAATGTTGTTGGCCGTAGCTTCTGAATATTGCATGGCCTCGTCTTCAGATGCATATATACGTGCGACCACTCCAATACTGAGAAGAAGTGACATCTCTGCCAAGAGACCACCAAGCCACAACGGACGGCGACGGCGAGGCCACAGTTGCAGAGGATAGAGCGATGCAGCGCTTGCAAGAATAGATGCCCCAAATACGATGTTTGTAAAGAAAAGCGATCTGCTCTGGCTGATACCAGACTTTTGTTGAAACTGGACAGAAAAGAATATAAGGCAAGCGCCGATCATCTGCAGTGTCACGTATGCACCAATCGCTACTTCAGTTCTTCGTTTGTTGCCTTTGCGAAAGCATTCCTTGAATCCGATGTCAGTAGAGGTTTCAGTCTCATGCTCATTTATCCTTTTGATCATGGCCAGCTTGCCCTTGACATTGTAATCCGGATCCGTTTGAAGGCATTCCAGAACAGCGCCAGCATCGGCATCGGCATTCCGACGCGCCAACCAGTACGGGCTTTCAGGAGCTATTCGATGGATCAGGACCGCTCCTACAATGACCCAAAACCATTGAATTATCAAGGGAATTCTGCAGGCCATCGAGGCAGAATCCACAACGGACACTGCCTGAAGTATGCTGATACCAAGAGTCTGACCTGCGATCCAAAAGATGTTGATGAGGATTGTCGCAGGTATTCTGAGATTTTCGGGAACAATGTCGGAAATATAAGGCAATGCGAGTCCCTGGATCCATCCCCAGGCCAGTCCTAGTAACCCCTCCCCGACTGCAAGCAGTGCCAATTTGACATGGGAGTTCGTCATCGCAAAAGTAGAAATCATCTCAAACCATAAGCTGAAGAAGACAGCCATGAGCCCCCTCAAAGCGCACTTTTGATAGCCATATTTGTTGATTTTTCCTGGAACGTACAAGGCTCCGATGAGTTGGCCGCAAGAAGATAAAGTGCTGATGCTAGATTGCTACTCAAATCGAATGGTCATGCCCTCGTCTCGTTCCTCGCCGTATTCCTCCTTGAATGAGTCGAAGCCATAGAAGCCAGGAATCACAGCCGTTTGGTAACCCTCGAGAAGAAGGAGAGCAGCCATCAAGGCAGCATACCCAAACGTTGGCCTATAATACTTGAGGGCGGTACGCAAGGTCAGAGTAGACTCGTACTTGCTGGTGGCCACAGCGGCTTCATCTCCGTGAAAGTACTTCCTCAACTGAGCATCGCGTAATCGTTCGAGCTTTAGTTGTGCCGCCTGTCGCGCTTCCTGCTGAGCCATCACCTGTTTTTCGGCGCCGGTAAGTCCATGTCGAGGTGCGTTCTGCTCTGCTTGATTTGCTGTGCCTTGGATTTGCTGTTGTTCGCTCGCGTCCCTGGTGCCCCGTCCGACATCAATGACGCCTTTCTGGGCTTCTGGAATAGGCACGGAAGTCATCTCAATTCCATTATCTGAACTGCCATCACCTGCCGGCGCAGAGGAGGACCCGAAGCACCCCTGCATGATCGAACAGATAATGATGAGGGTAGCAGTGCACAAATGATGATGTCAAGAAATTAATATCCAATATCATGAATGGTAACATGAAGCAACCGCTTTGGTGCTGATGATAACGCGCGATGAAAAGATGCGAAGGAGAAGCAGAGTGTTCTACCTTGATCGAGAGGAGTTTACACTCATGGCTTACCTCGGGTCAATCTAGCCGTGGCGGGGCTGTTGCGCTGTTCTTTCCGTTTACAGAAAGGAAGCAACTGCTTTTTCTTTCCTCGAAGCATTTACTGATAGGTCATGGAGAAGGTGCAAGCGTCGGCTCCATCTTAACTTTAACCAGCAACTCCTATGGAGACGGTATATATCTATAAGACGGTGTTAATGAGATACCGATGCCTCTAGTAGTACTACTAGTGTCGCTGTACTGATTACTCGCTTCTACATACAGACCTGAGTACTGAATTATGAAGTCTCTCAAGTTGATGACCCCGATGGCACCTGCAGCTCGGGCTGCCCGACCCTGCATCAATGAGCCTGATAGTGGCATGATGGAGATATTCGACAATGTACGGACCAATGAGGTACTTCCTGCGCTCGAAAGTATCTCGGGTTTCACAGACTTTGAATGGGTTGCTCGCCATTATCTTTCCGTCCAGAACTATACTTGATATCGCAACGCTGCTGGAGGAGAGTGCCTATACCGCAACAATGTAGAGGCTTTCCACCGGTGTACTTTCAAGCCGCGTGTCATGAGAGATGTGAACAATCTCTGAGTATATCCTTGAGAGACAGATGAAGCGGTCCCCCGAGCACTTATATCTAAACCGCTACTAGTATCGAGTTCGTTTTCGTCTCGATCCTACACAATTTCACATTCTTGATGTCGTTGACGTCAAATAGCCAAGGGCCGGACCTGAAATCATTGGGAAGCGACCAATGCCCTCATGAACTGAAGTCCATCTTTCGAGCCGTTGCTCAGGGGCGCGCACTCAATTCCAGTCAGCTATTGCGGACGAAGGCCTCCGGGGGAAGAGCTTGGCAGATTGGATGTTTCCGATGCCATGGGGCCAATGATCTTCGCTGATGGTGCTTCGGCAAGTTCTGGAATAGGCAAATGGATGTGATTAAATTCCAGCACCGAGCTAAAACGGCAAGGTCTGCTTGTGACCACGAGGGAAATCTGCGTCCCTCCGAAACTTAGGCCCTCTTCTCTCATCTGGTCCACGAGAACTAATACCTTTTTTCATAAGACGTTCACAGGCCTGATCCTTGGAGCGCACCACCGCGTGGCTTTTAAGTCTATTGATTCCCTAGTCTCGCAAATGCACACCAAAATGCATTTTCAGGTGAGGTACCGCCACGGGAGTCAAGACCGGAAATAGGTACAATTCTGCCTTGCCGATATCCGTCTACTGGATGTTGTGCGACTCTTGCATCGTATGCTGTGCTGACACAAATACGGCTGATCAGGGTTCGGGCACCAAGCGGTGTTGTTGATGTCTTGAATGCCATGCTATGGTTCGGGCTACTTTTGTCGATACACATGTCTTATACGCAGCTGTAGTACTACTTGCATTGCCAAGATAAAGGAGATTGTTCGTATTCTGGTCTGGAGTCACCGTTTCCAACCGTGTTCCGAATTCGAGCAAGACGTATATTGCGGAGAGAATGATTCTTCATCTTACAGAGGTCGAGGTCATCCTTTTTCGAACATCGTAGTATTATGCTTTGCGCCGGTTAGGTTACGAGATCCGCAAGTGATTAGTGGATCAACCTTGCAGCTCGCTTGTGTACGATTTTCCGGGGGGGTTGCAATGACGCTATTGCCTTCGTACAGGAGCATTAGTTTCCTCGTGGATCTAATGCAGTACATCCCCCCGTAAAAATCGATGCCATCACGTTGACATAAGAGCTCTAGGTCGACAGAGCAGATCATGCGGTCTGGGAGTGTGGCGTTGAGGTATCTTGATGTAGATCGTTCTTTGGGCGGCCGAAGAGCTCAGATGATGTTGAGGTTTGAGCTTGATCCAGACGATGCTCCGGAGTATGATCCATTGCTCTAATGCAATGAGACACTACCTGCGGCTTTGTAGCGGGTCGACGTCGCAATGGCTCGCTCACATGTCAGCAATTGCTACAATAGTGATACACACATTGTAACTGAGGGGTAGGATTCGCAGCGCTACCGCCTACCGAGACTACGAGGCATCGATCGACGGTCGCGTACATGCGCGGGGAAGGCTCGGCGTCACTTGAACCTCGTCCGAAAGCTCAAAAAGGAGGGTGACATCGCGCAATGACTGGCGACCAGAGGGCGATGGACTCTGGGGGGCAAAGAAAAAGCTGAGAAGGAACGTCGGTTCTCAAATATCGATCTCATGACGGACGATGGTTTCTCTAGATGCGCTAGCAGGCCGTTTCAGCACATGGCCAATCGCGTGACCGGGAAGCGCTTCCAGTGACGACGTGCGTGAGTTGAAGGAAAATCGAGGGATCAGTATGCGAGCCGTACCCTACTACGTAAGAGCTGAAGGCAGGACTATTTGGATGTCAATGTCCTGGACTGATTCAGGTAGCACCACTGCGCGTTGAACAGCTCATCTTGTACAAGTACGAATACGCCATCCGTATGGTCTTCGAAGGTGGTCTGGTGGCATGACCTGTGGGCGGCAGGATGAAGCTCTCAAGGGCGGTCCCGGCATGGCCCCGAGTGTGGGGTAAATGACACTAGCATTGGTGAAGGTTGGTGAAGGTGTGACAGGGATTTCTTGGCCCTTCTGTGCAAAAGATCAAAGCTCAACAACTCTGACCGGAGTCACCTGACGATTGTAGAATGGCGACCTTGGTAAAAGCTCTGAATGGAAATGACCGACGAGGTCTTTGCTTATACGGTGTAGGGTTGGTTATATTACGGATTGCTCGAAACCTGAAGATGAAAGTCATCGGAAGAGGTTTTTTTTTTTCTTTGAGGGCTCCTCGAGACGTGATCGTCGCAGAAAGCACTGTTTGCGGAAGAAGTGATGTGAGTTATGGGTGCGTATCCCCAAAGTGTACGGAGTAGGGTCCTACTAGGGCCAAGCTTACCAGGTGCGACTCAACAACCTGCAAATGTGACACACCACCCAGCGGCAGCTGCCAAATATTGGCCAATAACTAGTCGTCCCCTTTCCCGCTATCCCCAACACGCATGACAGGAGCTGGGGAGATGGGAGGGAGGTGGAGGAGAAAAGCACAACACACCTCAATACTACATCACATCGCAGCACAGCGTGTCCACCCGACTTATTGTTGTCCGTGCATTTTCACATGCTGTTGGAAAAGGTGGGAAGAGGGCGAACAGGGACCACCCCACCTAGAGGAGCTACCGCGAGCCACTGTAGCCAGTGCCAGCCGACCTGGCCGCCCACAGTAGGCCTCAAGCTTCAGCCCCACCAACCAGATTTCCCACCTCTCCCGCTTTGCACTTGCCCACCTCACGGAGCACTGGCGCTAGTGCTGCCGCTACTGGCATTCTTCCACGTAGGTACCTATTACCCAGACTTCCGAACTTGTCGTCCAATACGATCTTGGCTATTCATAAATAAAGACCTTTCAGTACCTTTTAGCTTTGAATAAATCCTTGAACCCTCGTCATTTGGGCTCAACCTGATCTCCTTCCACTACTACTCCGTACTCACCTTTTAACGTTGCTACAGTTTACAGGCTGTCTTCCCCCTTGATATCTTCAACATTGATCTACACTATTGTATTGCATATCTACGAGAGCTTCAGATCCGGCATCCCTGTTCTTGTGCTACCTGATCTTAGAGGACCATACTACTACCATTGCAAAGCCGCGACAGTTCTTACGAATATAAGTTTTGATAGACAGTGCCGATGAATACGACTTCTACCACGACACAGAGAATGGAAGACGATAGCCCTCACATCATTCGACCTATTCCCCGACGTCCTCTTAGGTTCAACATCGAGTCGGCCACGTCCCCATCAGATGCAGACGACGAATCCGATGGCTACGTTCCCAATCCCAACCGACACCTTTCCAGCGCTCAATTCTTTGGTGCACTTCAGCCGGCCTTCCCAGATGCCTCAACTGCCATCAGCCGAGAACCGTCGGCCACGAACCTCACCTCGTCCACGCTTGCCGGTATTTTCTCCCCAGCGACCTCGGCAAACGACAAGCTATTTGACAACGAGCCGACCCTGGCTGATACACCTTGGGGGGTTGGCGCACAAACCCCAATCAAGCGACCCACTGTGGACGACGCGACGTACGAGCTTATGAAGGCAAGGTCACACCTACATGCGAGAAGATCATCGTATGGCGATCGCGACTACGATGGTATACCTCCTCAGACGCAGCAACAACCGAAGTCTAGGCCTTCCTTGGTATTACGAGGCCTTTTACTGGCGGTCCTAGGCCTGGGCTACGGCGCTCTCGTCACACAATTCCACAACAACAGCAAACAACAGTTGGTTTCCATCCCCGAGAACCTCAGTGGTCGAAGCTATAACTGGATGCACGTTGCCTTTTGGGGGCTTGGTGGCGCACTTATTGGAGGCGTTTTGCCATGGCTGGACAGCATTTTCGCTGAGACTGCTGGTGGCAATGCTGTCGAAGAGGAAGAAGAAGAAGGGACAGAAGGGGCTTCAACTGACGGCTCTAATACCTCTGCCGACTGGTCTCCAGAGATGCGTGCAGTCGGTGCTTTCGTTGGCATCGTGTTTGCTATCGTAAGTTCTTATAGCACTTCCGCATTTCTTCTTCGTTAGTACTGATCGTATGCAGCGAAAATTGCCATGGGCTTCGACGCTTCAGGCCTCAGGGACACTGGCTCTTGTCAACCCTCTTCTCTGGTGGCTCATTGACCGTTCTCTGGCTGGTTTTGTTCTCTCAGCTTCATTCTCTCTGGCTGGGACTGTCCTATTGTTGGGTGTCAACCCAGAATTGATGCCTGCGCCTTCGTCAATGTTGGTTCAAACTGTTAGTTCGCTTAACGAGACTTCGACCTTTGAAGCTCCGTTTGTGCTGAGCCCGCTATCTCAGGAGCACTTAGTCACAGGTGTGTGGATGCTCAGTATACTGTTTTGCAGCTGTGTATGCTTTGGCAACATTGGCAGGAGGCTGTCGTGGGCGGGCCAGACCGGAGGCAAAGGCCGCCTCAACGCCCTACGATGAGCTAGCTCGAACATACCCACCTCTCTGTATTTGGAATAAGAACGATCATACGATATGATTTGGATTTGGGACACCGGCGTCAATACGTATGGAAAAGGGATATACGCCAAGCACAGTGGGCTGGCGTGTCAGGGAAAAAGGCTGTATCAAGTAGAGCATTTAACTATCATCTTGGGCGTTAAACGGGTCACAATACCATGAATATATTTATTCACTGCTCATTATTTCAGCCTTGGCTTAACTACTAGGGAAGTCGTATTTATTCGGCAGATTGAAGTGCCAATCTACATGTAACTCGTCTTAGCCAAGGGCATCCATGACAGCTTTGCTCTTGGCGATAATTGTGTCGCCAAAGTCGAAGCTGTCCATGCCAGTCATCATCTGCATCATGGGATTCGTGAGAAGCATATGAGCCGTAGGCGCACGGGTGCAGACGTCGTTGAAAGACGCCAGGGCCTTTTGCTCGTTTGTCTTGGCTTGATATATGGTGTCAGCAACGCCAAGCTCTCGCTACGCGCCTGTACAAAAAAAAAAAAAAAAAAAAGAAAGAAAGAAAAGCGAGTTGCAGCCCGCAAACTTACCTTCAGGATTCTGCGGAATGTGATGCGGGAACGTGAGCTCTTTACCCTCGCGGATGTTATCCAGCTCGATCATGATGTAGTGCGTGCGGCGGACAAAGTCCCACACGTAGAAGAGGGGCGCGGGAGGTTTGTTGTCGGCCGTGGGGTTGTCGAAGAAGCTTTGCGGGAACTGGGCGTGGTCCTGAATGGCGTCACAGAGTTCCTCGAGCTTGTTGGTGATTCCTCCTGCTTTTCTCGGGATGGAAGGGGAGGCATCCTGGCGGGCTGTGGTTGGTGGTGGTGATGGGATGATTGATTGGGGTAGGGGAATGTGAATCTCCCGCTATAGGCTTTTGGGAATTGGAAAATGGCAAGTTTCAGTTTGATGCAGGTGTCTGTCTGGATTGGCGTTTGGATAAAAAAGAAGGTCAATTGGGATATAAGTCGGGTGCTGGAGTTTGCTTCTTTTTCTTCCCCTGAACCTAGGAGCTTTGCCTGATAGTACTAGTTTAATTCGGCGATACCCCGGATAAGACATAAATCGATTATTGCTTGATATCTATTGCGAGTTACGTATAGTAGTCTATATACCCTATACGTTAACCTCGAGTTATTATTTTATTCTAAACTTAAACCTAGCTAGTATTATTATTATTAATAATTATTATTTATTTTTATTATTTTATTTTAATAGATTATAAACCCTTTATTTTTAAAAAGTAATTATATTTTCTTTATTTTATTATAAGCTTATAAGGTAATGATTTTTATTTTTTTTTAATATGTATTTTATATTATATTTTCTTTTTTACTATATATATATTATATATATTCTATATTAAGTTTTTATTATTTTTATTTAATTATATATATTTATAATTTTTATATATAATTTAAATTATTATTAATAAAATTACTTTTTATAAATATAAATTAATAAAGCTAAGGCTAATAAAGCTAAAGCTAATTATTATTATGATTATAATTTACGAATTAAATTATTATTATTAATAAATATAAGATTATATAAAATATTTTTTTAAATTAAAAAATATAAAATAATTTAAGATATAAGAAAATAAGATTATAATTATATTATAATAGTATAAATATATATAAGTATTTTAAAGAAAACTTAATATAAATAATAAATTAAGTATTATAATTAATAAATATTAATATAATATAATTATTATTTATTAATATTAATAATAAAATCTAATAAATAATAAAAATCTAAAGTTAGAATCTTTATAATTCTATATATATAATTATATAAGTAATTAAGAATATATTAATAAGAAAACTTATAAACTTTATATATTAAGTAATATATAAGTTTATTTTTATAAAAAGAGAAAACTTTATAATAATTAAAACTTTTTTTAAAAAGATTAATAAATTTTATTTAAAATTAATAAATTATTATTTAATTATAAATTAAAATTAAAATAAGATTATTTAAATCTTAAATAATCTTTAAGTTAAATTAATTTTTAAAAGAATTAAAAAAACTTATTTTAATTCTTATTAATATTAAAAGAATAAGTAATATAATAAAAAGAATAATAAAATTAAAAATCTAATATTATTTAATTAATATTTACTATTTAAAAATTAAATTAATAAATAATAAATTTTATATTTAAATAAGTAATTATAATAAAGCTATTAGTAATAATAAATTAAGAAAATAATATAAAGGAAATAATTAAATTTAAATATAATTATTTTATTAAGCTTAATAAATTTAAATATTTAAAATTTAAGTATTAAAAGAAATACTTAGAGCTATACTTTAAAGTTAAATAAGAATTAATATAAAAAGATTAAAAAAAAGCTTAATATTTTAAATATTAAAAAAATATTTAATAGCTTTAGTAATTATATAAGTATAAATATAGACTTTATTTTAATAATATATAAAATACTTTTAAAAAAGCTTTTTATTTATAATAATAATTATAATTATTATATTATTAATAACTTTTAATAATTTTATATTAAATAATATTTTAATAGAAAGAAATACTATATTTATAAATAATAATAAAATAATTCTTATTATAATGATTAATAATATATATATATTTAATATAAAAAAATATTATATTTAATTAATATAGTATATTATTTAATTATATTAATAAATATAATTAATATAAATAAATTAAAAGCTAAAAGTATTATTTATAATAAAATATATAATATTTTTATTTATAAAAATATAAAGAAATAAATTATTTAATATAAATAAATTAATATTATTATTATTATTAAATTAGTATTAAGTATAAAAGATATTATAAATTAAATTATATAAGTAAAAAATAAATCTTATATATTTATTAAATAATTAAAATTTAAATAAATTAATATAGCTTAAAGGATTATTATCATAAGAATTACTATTCTATAAAAATATTTTAAAATATTAATTATAAAAAGTCTATTTAAGTAAATAGCTTTTTATTTTATATTTATTAAGATTTTATTATATATAAACTTATAGTTTCTAAAAGTATATATTATATACTTTATACTATTAATATTTAAAGTAATTTCTATTAAATAATTATAATAATTTATTAAAATAATAATAATAGCCTTTTGCCTTAAGTAAGAAGCTTAGCTAGTATAAATTAATATTAGTTTAATTAATTATATAATATAAGGTATAACTTATATAAATAAGGGTTTATTTACTTTATTACTTTTTAAATTAAACTTCTTCCTTTAAAAAGTAATTTATATATTTAGCTTAAACCTTTTTTCTTCTATATATTTAATTAAGACTTTTAATTACTTTATATTAAGCTTAAACTTTAAGCTATAATAAGTAATATATATAGCTATATAATTAAGCTATTTTATATTAATTAATAATTATATAATATTAATTATATACTAATTATAAATTAGTAAGGGTAAAGAAATAAGTATATATTCTATAAGATTAAATTACTTATATTAAATCCCTTAAGACTTATTACTATTATAATATATTAAAAAGAAGAATTAAATCTTTAATTTATATAGAGATTTAAAAGCTTTATATAGAGACTATTTATATAGAGATTTAAAAGCTTTATATAGAGACTATTTATAAAGGTTATATAAAAGTCTTTTAGCCTTTATATAAAGAAATAATATAATTATATATAATTATATAACTTTTAAATAATTAATTAAATCTTAAGCTAGATAATTACTTTTTATAATAATTTTATATTTATCCCTTAAGCTTAAGCTAGAGGATTAATTCTTTAAGTTTATAAGTAGTTTCTTTAATACTTTAGCTAAAGCTTTTAAATAAATATAAGCTTTATTATTTAAATAAGCTTAAGCTTTATTATTTTAATAACTATAAGCTTTTTATAAGTAGCTTAAGACTTTCCCCCTTTAAAGAAATATTATATATAGAAAAGCTACTTAAAGAAGTAATATTAATTTTAACTATTAAAAGAAATATATTTTATTTTTTTAATAAAATAATAAAATTAACTTTAATTAGAAATTAAATAATTAAAAGATTATTATATATATTATAAAATATATATATAAATATTATACTATACTATAATATAAAAAATAATACTTTTTAAATAAATTCTATAGTTATTTCTCTAATTAAATAAGTAATTATTTTAATAATATTATAAGGTTTTTTAAAAAAGAGTTAGTAGCTTTACTAAAAGAAAAAGAAATTTAATTTAAATACTTAAAAGCTTTTTTTACGAAATGCTTAGTATTTTTTATATAAAAGGAGCAATTAGAAGAAATAGAAATAAAAGATAAAAGAAAAGGAAGAGCTAAATTAATACTATTTTCTATTTCTTTAAGTTAATTATTACTATTACTTTCTTTTACTAATTCTTTTAAGACCTTAAGATTAAATAAAGATATTTAAATATAAGCTTATATTTTGTATTAATTTTCTTAATTATTATTAACTTATTAGTCTATCTTCCCTCGATAAGGTAAAAGAATATAATAAATTAAATAAATAATAAAATTAGAATATTTAGTTTTAATCTTAAGGACTATAAGACTACTTTAGCCTATATATTTATTAAATAAATACTTACTAGAGCTAAATCTTAGTATTAGAAAATTAAGATAATTCCTATACTTCCTAAAGCCTTATAGTATTTCTTTAATTAAAAAAGAATAAAATTATTAAAATAAATAAATATATAATATTTATTAAAATCTAGGATAAGAAAAATAACTATATTAGCTATTTATATAATTTATTAAAAGAAAAGATATATATATTTATATATATATATAACTTTTTAAAGATTAAAAAAAGCTAATAATATATAGTTTTCTTAAAATCTTAAGTAATAATATTTAATTATATTATAATAATTATATTAATCTTTATTTATAATAAGATTAAATTTATAATATATTTAATAAGTATTTTAATAATTACTTAAAGTATAATATATATAAAGAAAAATAAAGTAATATTAATTTCTAATTTATATAGTATAAATATTTTAATTAAAATAAGACTTAAGTCTTAAATAAATAAATTAAATAATTTAAATTCTTATAGAAATTTTTTAAAAGGAATTATTAATTTAATAAGATAATCTATAATACTTTTTATTATATATATAAATTAATCCCTAAGCTTATATATATATAAGTATTAAATAATAATTTATTTTAAATATATTATAAAGATTTTTATTTTATTTTAAACTATATTAAAAGTATTAAAAGTAATTATTAATATAAATAAAAAAATATATAAGGTATTTACTATATTAATTAAAAATATAATTCTAATTACTAGAATAATTCATTTAATAATTATTTTAAATAGTTTAAATTCTTTCTTTATATATAGTAATTTAAAAAGCTAAATACTTAAGCTATTTAAAAGAAATACTTTATCTATAGGAAAGAAAGCTACTAATTAATTAAATATATACTTTAGGAATAATAATAAATTAGGAATTAATATTTAATTTAAAATAATATATTTAATTAGGAACCCTTTATAAATAAAGAATAAAAGACTTACCTTTAGTAATATAAAGGAGAAAATAAAAGGGAAGATAATTTAAATTAATTAAATAGTAAAGATAATAATTAGAATCGAGATATTAATAAAAAGACTATTATATTCTTTATAAATACTATTTTTATTTATTATATAATAAGTAAAGATATTTATTAAATAAATAAAGTTACCTTAGCTTTTTAATTTATATTTAATAATTAATACTATATAGATTATTAAAGTAAACTCTAAGATATAAGTATTTTAGCTTTCTTAATAATTAGTAAGTTATAGCTTAAAGTATATATATAAGAGAACCCTTATATAAAGATTAATTAAATTCTTAGTTTTATATAAGTTTATTTTAATAGTAATAAAATTACTAAATTAATAAGTTTAATGTATATTAATAACCCCTTAAGGAAAGTTATAAATTATATTTTTAATATATAAACCTTTTTCCTTTCTTATTATAAAATATTAATTAATTAAAAGTATATTTTAATAATATATAAAATATAATTATAAAGGTAGATAATATAATTATCCTTATTATTTATAAATAAAAGTATCCTTTCTTTAATATAAGTATATAAAAGAATACTATATACTTTACTAAAGTTAAACTATAATATTTATATTAATAATTTAATTATCTTTATATAAAAAGATTATATAAAATACTTTATAATATAAGCTATAAAATAAATAAGAAAATCTTTTATAAGATTAAGAAAGTCTATTATTATTATTAAATATATAATTAAATATTAAGAAAGTTTAAATTCTTAATTAAAAATAATTATTAATTTAATTATAAAATAATAATAAATATTATATATATTAGTAAAAATAATATATTTTATATTATTAATTTAATAATTCTTTTTTAAATAATTACTTTTTTAAAATTAATTTCTATTTATAATACTTAAAATATATTATATAATTATTAAATTAATATATATTAAAACCCTTTTAATTACTTTATTTATAATCTTAAAATTAATTTTATATATAAATTACTATAGTTTTATATAAAGAAATATTAATTAAAGTATATTAAGCTATTAATAAAGTTAAATATACTTATTTACTATTAAAAAAAAATATTTAATATTATTTAAGTTAAGATTAAAAGTATAATAAATAAAGAAACTATTCTTTAAATAGCTATAAAAGCTTTAAATAATATAGCTAGTTTAAATAGTCTTATATTAATTATTTTAATATTTAGTATATACTTAAAGATTATAAATAACTTAATTCTTTTATTAATTATCTTTAAATATATAGAAGTAATTTATAAAATAATAAGAGAACTTTAAGAAATCTATATAAAAAAGAATATTTATTATATAATTAATATTTAAAATAAGTTAAATATAAATAAAATACTTATATTACCTTTTTAAAGTAAAGTATTAATTTAATATAAAAAGAAAAGCTAGTAAAATCTATATAAAATCTAAGCAATCTAAGATATAGATATTATTATTAATATAATTAATAGTTTAATAAAGTTTAAATATATATAAATTAAACTATACTATTATAAAAAATAAGTTTAATATAATAATTAAGATAAAGACTATTAATTCTAAAAGCTTTCTTTTAAAGTTATAATTAAATAACTATAGCTAAGATACTATAAATAACCTTAGAAAGCTATAGTATAAATTAGTATATTATTCTTTATATAAAAAGAAAAAGATAATTATAAACTCGTGAGAAAGCTTTAAAAAATAGTATAATTATTATACTTAGTAATTTTTTTAAAAAGTTTAATACTTATAAGATTAGTAATTTATTTACTTAAAGTATATTCGAGTTTATATATTATAATTTAAATTTATATAATAATTAATATATTTTTAAAATTAAGCTTATATAAGAAGTTAAAAGAAAGATAATTAAATTATATAAAAAGTTAAAGTTAATTATATAAAAGTATAGAAATAAAGGAAAAAGACTATCTTAATATAATCCCTAATTATTTAATATATAAATTAATAATTTATCTTAGCCTTAGGATTAATATTAATTTATAGCCTTAATGCCTAGGGTGAATTATAAGATATTACTTAAGTATATATATAGTTTAATAATTAACTATCTTATATTATCTATACTTATTTATTAAAAGAAATAAAAAAGAAATACTTTAAAAGTATAATCCTATATATTATATATTTACTATATAATTTAATAAAAGTAAGATTATATTAATTTAAAATATATTATAAATATTACTAGAAAGCTTTAGGATTAAAGATTTCTATATATAATTTTTATTTCCTATTTTTACTTATTAGTAATAAAGAATTCGTAATTATAAGCTTTTAAATAAATAATATTTTTTTAATTATTATAAAAGCTTTCTTTAAGAAAGAGAATATAAAGCTTAAGAAAGTAAAGTTTTATATAATTAAATAATTAAATTTAATAATAATAAAGTTTAACTTATTAATAATAATATTATCTTAATATAAAAAAATTAAGTTAAATATTTAGTAATAATTAATATAAAGGCTAGAAATACTATTAATAATATATTATATAATAAGCTAGGGGCGCTTATATTTTATTAATTTATTAATTAAAAGTAATATATAATTTATTATTTATAGTATAAGTTAAAGAGCTTTAAGAAGAAAATATAAATAAATTAAATATATAATTATTCTAATAAATTTAAAATCCTATTAAAAAGTAAAAGTTTATTCTTCTTAACTTTTTTAATATTAAATTATTTATTTTTATTAATAGATCTTTTATTAATAATAAAGACTTAAGCTTATAATTTAAATTTATTATTACTTTTAAAAATAAAATATATATAGAAAAAGACTTTATAATTAAAAGTAATATTATATATTAAAATTTAATTAAATATAAATAAATTATTATAAGTATTTTAATAAATAAGCTATATAATATAATAAATAGCTTAAATATTATAAGTATATTAAATATTATATTAAAGTAAATTATAATAAGCTTAAACTATTTTTTAATTTTTATTACTATTTATATAAACTTATAATCCTTTTATAATTACTTTATATAGTTAAGTATAATATATAAAAAGTAATTAATAGTTAATATTATATTAAAATAAAAAATATATAAAAAGTATAAAATCTCTAAGCTATATTAAATTAATAATAAAGATAATTTAATTAATACTTATATAAAGAAAGTATTAAATATAGCTTTAAAAAAGCTTATTAATATAAATATAATAATAATATAAATAAAAGTATTTATTAAAAAAATAAAAGAAAATTAATATTAATTATAATAAGTTAAAGAATAATAACTTATTAATATTTTAATTTTAATTAATTATTATAAGATAATTAAGAGTTATACTTTTAGCTTCTTTATTTTTATAATTACTTTTACTTTTAAAATTACCTTTTTCTTTAAAATTATTTTTATTATTAAAATTACTCTTACTTTTAGATTTATTATTATCTTTATTATCTTTCTTATTCTTATACTTAAGATAAAAAGCTATTAAATTTTTTATTAAATAAAATATATAGTAAATACTATATAAAGCTTAAATATAAAATATGTATATATATTATTTTAGTAATTAATAAAGACTTTATATTTAATACAAAGTATATAATTATTATTATAGTATTTATTTATATAGTATAATTTAGAGATAATACTATAGCTTTATATAAAGATAGTATAAGAATAACCCTTATATTAAATAATCTTAGTAATTATATAGTATACTAATTCTTTAATAAATATATAAAGCTTAATATTAATACTTAGAAATAATTAAATATATATTTCTTTAAGCTATATATAATTAATAAAGAATATAAAGTACTATAAGGAATATATATATATTTATATAAAGATTAAGTATTATAATAGAATTTGCTTTAAAAGAAATTAAAAGACTAAGGTAATAATAATAGCTATATATATAATATATAATATAGCTAAAGATAATTTTAATAAAGGGTAAAATAGTTAATATAATAATAAAGCGATTTTTATAATTAATTAAATTAATAATTTAAAATATAAAAGTTAAAGAAAGCTAATATTAATAAGAAAAAATAATAAAAAGACTAATAAGTATATAAAGGCTATTACTATTATTAATAATACTATATAAAAGAAAAAGAAAAAGGAAGAAAAAGGAAGAAAAAAAGAAAAGTATTTATATACTTTTTTATATATAGGAAGCTAGGAACACAGTAAGCTATTAAAAAAAGAATAAGGCTTATTATAAATATATATATACCCTTAAGTATAAAATATATAAAAAGAAAGACTATATAAGAAATATACTTTATATATAATTATAATATAAGTATCTATATATATAGAGAGATCTTTTTATATATAATTACTTTTTTTTATTTAACTTTTTTTAAAGGGAAGTAATATATATAAAATATTATATAATTTATAAAAAAAACTATTAATATTAAAATAATAATAATAACTTCTTATTTTAAGTAAGAAGCTTAATTAGTATAGATTAATATTAAGTTAGTTAATTATATAATATAAGGTATAACTTATATAAATAAGGGTTTATTTACCTTTTTACTTTTTAAATTAAACTTTTATTTTAAAAAGTAATTTATATATTTAGCTTAGACTTTTTCTTTTTCTATATATTTAAATAAGACTTTTAATTACCTTATATTAAGCTTAAACCTTAAGTTATAATAAGTAGTATATATAGCTATATAATTAAGCTATCTTATATAATTAATTATAAAGATATTATCTTTATTATAAAAATATAGAAAAAAGCTATAGAAAATTATATATTAATATAAATTTAAATATTTTACTTTAATAATATAAAGGAATTTATATTTAATAAGATAAATACTTTCTATATTAAAGAAAGAATTATAATAAGGATTAATATACTTTATATACTTAAGTATTAAAGTAAAGTTAAATATATTAATTAGATTCTTATTATTAAAGTAAGGATTAATATTATTAATATAAAAGTACTAGACTAACTTTAGCCTTATATCATAAAATATTAAGTAAGATTTAATAATTTCTTATTTATATATATATATATAAATTTTAAGCTTTTAATTATAAAGATAATAAAAAATATTAATAATAAATTTAAATCTAATATTTATTACTTTTATATTTAAGGATATATAATATATATATATATTTTAAGAATTAAAAAAAAGTATATTAAAAAGATAAATAAGTAAGCTTAGAAAAATAATTTTATTAGTTTTAAAAATAATTATAATTATATTATAAAAGTATAAGTATTTAAATTAAAAAAAGCTATTTATATAAAAAATATTTACTTTTATAAAAGAAAATAAAAGTAATTAAAAGTTATTAATAATATTAAATATAAAACTACTTTAATTAATTCTAAAGTTAATAAAACTATATATTTAATATAATTTATAAAGATTATAAGTATATAATATACTATAGTTTAACTATAACCTTAAAATAAAAAGATTTAAAATAAAATACTTTAAAATAAAGAAATTTAAAATAAAGAACTTTAAGATATAAAAATATAAAATACTTAAGATAAAAAAGTATAAAAGCTTTAATTTAAGATATTTATATAATTAAAACTACTTTTGTTTTTTTATTTTATACTTAAACTTAAGATTAAGTTTAAAAATAAAAAAGTAATTAATATATTTAATTTAAATAATTTAATTTTAAATAAAATTAAATATTTAATATTTAAATATATAATAAGATTAATAAAGAAATAAAAAGAAATTAAATAAAATTTATATTAAAGTATTTTAATAAAAATAATTATTATTAGAAAGTAAAAAGATTATATAAAATAAAATAATTTTTAATATTTAATTACTATATTTAAATAGAAGTTTAATATAATTAATAATTTTTTCTATAGCTTAAAAAGTATTTATTTTAATTTAAATTAAATTTAAGAAAAAGAATTTAATTATTATTTTTTAGCTTTATAAATTAATAAAGATATTATATAATATTTTAATAAAGCTTTTTATTACTTAATAGCAATATATAAATAGAATAATTCTAAAATTATATAGTAATTAATTAAATAAAAAAAGCTAGAAGAGATTACTAAGAAAGAAATATAAGTTTTAATTAAAAAATAAAAAAATTAACTTATATTTAAAAGTAAATAAGTATATATTATAAAAGAATTAATTAATAAGCTTACTTATATAAAAGTATAATAAGTAATTAGAAGAAATTAATAAATTAATAATAATTATAAAGTAAAAGACTTTTACTTTATTATTATATATATAGTAACCTTTAAGACTTTTTATATAATAATTATAATAAGTGAAGATAGTTAGTAATAAGTTAATATAAAGGTTATATTTCTTTATATTAATATATAATAAGAAATTTATATTAAATAACTAATAAGCTATAAAAATAATATTAATTATATATACTTTTTAATAAAAATCTCTATAGCTTATATTATTCCTTTAAATAATAAAATAATACTTTTATTAACTTATTTAAAATAATTAAGTTTTAATTACTTAAAAGTAATTTATATATTTATATTAAAGATAACAAAGTTAAACTTTTTATTTATATTAATAATTTAATTATATTTAATTTAAATAACTCTATTATTAATATAATATTTAATAAGATTAAAAATTTATATTTCTTAAGAAATTTTACTTATAATTTATAAAATTAAATTATTAAGCTTATATAAGAAAAGTATATTAATATAATTATTAAGAAATTTAATTTAAATAAAATAAACCTTATTAATACTCCTTAGCTACTAAAGCTTAAGATTCTATATAATTAAAAAGATTATAATATTATAATAAAGTTTAAATAATAACTTAAATAAATTAAAAAATTAAACTAAATTATATAAAGTATAAAGCTTAATAGTATATTTATTATATTTAAATTAAATAATATAAAATATAAATATTAAAAAATAAATATAAATATTAAAAAATAAATATAAAGAATTTAAAATATTTATTATATTATTTAAAGAAAACCTTTAAATTTAATATTATATTTAAAAGTAATTATAATCTTAAAGATATTAAATTATATATATATATATATAAATTTTTTTTATTTATAATTTATTTAAATATATTTCTATAGTAAGCTATATTATTTATTTTAAAAATAGACTTATAATATAGAAATCTAAGAAATAGATTTTAATTACTTATAGTTTAATTAAATTAGAATTTATTAATTTAATTCTAATAAGTATTTCTATACTTTAAATATCTTAAATAATAAAAAAACTTAATTATAAATAACTATTTAAATTAATTATATTTATTAATAGTTAAAATATTATAAATATAATACTTAACCTTATTAATATAATATATATAAAGTATATTAATATTAAGTATAAATAAATAATTAATTATATTATTAAGAAATATATTAATTTATATTAAATTTAAACTAATATAATAATTATAAATAGCTTAATAAAGCTTTTATTAAGTAATAAGTATTAAGGATTTTTAATTATATTAAGAATAATTATATAAAGATATTATTAATTAAAAAATAATATTAATAATTATAAAAAAGAAATATTATAATTAGATTAAAAAAAGGATTATAATAAGTTTTATTTCTTAATAAATAAATTAATATAATATATTAAGTTTAAAAGGTAGTATTATAAGTTATATATAGTAATCTATATACTTTATATATTAATTTCGCATTATTATTTTATTTTAAACTAAACCTAGCTAGTATTATTATTATTAATGATTATTACTTGTTTTTATTACCTTATTTTAATAATATCACTCTATACTCCGTGCATGCACTAGCTAACTGGCAACGCTCCTACAGGCGGTGTGCTAACAAAAGCGGGTCGCTACATCATTGGGCCCAGGAGTTACCCCAAGTGTCAGTTTACTGACTGTGGGCGTGGGACAACCGCTCACCGCGTTACTGACGCAAAGCGTGCAAGGGAAGCTCCGGATCAAAGTAATGATCGTCGCTGTCCGACTTTCCTCCTGAAAGATGTTTTGAAAACAATGGTTGTTGCAGCGCCATCTTCAGGGGGCGGCTCTCAGCTTCTTACATAGACAATGAGCATGCCTGCCATATAATCTGAGGCCTGTATAAAAGAATATCTCGTATTTACTAGAGAGGGCTTTTAGTGCAGTAATGAATTCACTACTGTTGGTCTATTGTCAAACTTTCAGGGCTTATATTGTACGTTTGCCATCACGTTGGCGCTCATTGAAGCAACCTTGACTTTTTGACCTGACCATCAGCACCAACAACCTGCGAGGATGAGGACCGACGTTGCACCGTTGAAGTCAATGAATCAAGTTCGCTCTCGTTCACCAATGCATGACTTGAGTCTGACGGTCGGCGACACATACATACATACATACATACATAAACTTCCCTTTTGCCAATTTTGATTCAATGCTGGTGGTGTTGAATGATATTCGAGGCGGGGCGGGCACCTTGCCACGTACGACGACGATCGACATTAGGGTGGAGGGAGGGGCTATTGTTACCCCTCGAGAGGAACAAGTTCCTTTACGATTCCGGACAGGGTCGACATCTCTGGGTGCGCCAAGTATTGTGCATTCGACATCAAGATGTTTTAAAAGTAAAAAAGAAAAAACGCTTTCCCTCTCTTCCTTTCCCTTAGACCCCTCTAGCAGGAAGGAAACCACTGCCTAACACCAGTGGTCGGTCAGAGTTTTTGAATAAAGGTCCAACGCTGATTTCGACCTGCGGACAGTCATAGCATCTACTACTACTGCCCCCCCTAAAACGTTACGGCAGACGAGGAACCCAGAGCTATTGATCAGGTCGAGACACAACGGCTGTAATGATTGTTGCCGGCCTCGGCTAGGTATACGCGTTGCCTGCCCAAAAAAGCCAACAGGATTACCGCAATCAGTCCTGGTCTCGTGGCTGACTGGCCCGTCCGAATTGGGCGCCTCTAGACCGAAATGTAACCCATCGAGGATCTTCATCCACACCTTTGCGGGCTGGGTAGATAATAGATGATGCGTCGATGTTCGCGACGCACTCCCACATCTCGCCGCCTACTCCGAAATGGTACGATTATCGTGAACTCGTCTGATGTCTGATTGGTAAAAGCGGTCTGTCGACCTCTTGCACTCTGCACTGTAATTAATGTCTTGGGCCCCTCCCCTAGATGATAAATTCGGGGAAGAGAATGGTTAATGGGCAATGACCCACACGTTAGCAGATTGCGACTTCACTGTTTAGTTGGATGACGCTGACAGTAGGCTCCTTCGCTGTTGTTTGGCCGTCCACCGAGCTTCGCGTGTAAGCATGCATGTATACGCTAGGTAGGTGGTACTTTAGAGTTCCAGTGATATACTGCCACTAGCAGCAGTAGTAGTAGCACACGAGGTTAAGTCGTTATCGGTCGGTAGTTTGGGCAAGAAGGCACATCTGGAATCTTCGACTTGGTGCTGTTACCTTAGTAATTCTCGGTGTCGAACTGCCCTGAACCAGTCCATGTCGTCATTGGTCGGTGCCCGCCTAAAGCGCTGCGTCACTGATTCCCGGAGTAGGTATCAGCGAATACTAGTAGTAGTACATCGTTCGTAAAGTTTGCCCAAACATGGCGAATAAGATTTTCCTTTAACGGATGGACTTCGAATAAATCATGATTCAATATATTTTTTACTTGATTCCAGCTTTTCCGTAACTCGGTCAGGAACATGGTCCGCTTCCTTGACATAGCAGCCCCTATGGCAGTATTACTAGTCAATGTCGCTGCGTAGCCGGTTCGGCTGCCCAAGTATCCGGTACCAGTCAAGACTTCCTTTCGCTACATCTCCAAAGTCGCGCGCAAAAATGCTGGCTCTGACGCCTTGACTCGACTTAGCTCACGTCGTGGTCACCACCCCTCAAAGAATAATCCAGTCTTTTATTAAGAATCAGTTTTGCAATTGGCCCATAGTATTCTGGAAAGCGTGTAAAAGGCGTGCCGGCCTTGAGCCCGGATTGGTAAGATCCCGCTTTGTATGACGATCTCCTTCCTTGTACGCTGCCTATTTGTGCGTCAACGATCCCAAGCCCTCTCCCTCTCGTGCACTTCCTTCCACTCCTGCGACTTTTTTGGTCTTGCTTTCCACCTTGCCCGTATGCTGGGATAAATACAAGCATCGGCAATATTTCCCCCGTTTGAATCAAATGATCGACGAATGATACGATTTGATGTCGAGAAGCCTTTAATGAACTGCCCAAAAAGATCGATCGATGGGCGCTGTCAGTAACTTTCGTCCTCGTTCACGAGTTTAGGAGCCTCGGAGTATCACATACATTGTTCGCGCAGCCAACAGCTTCATACACGAATTAGCCCCTCCAAGGTTCAACGAAAGGCGATTTTGGGCTATGCTTGAGCCATAGCCGCACATACCGGTGGACAACCCTTCGAACAGAGGCCGAGACCGCGGCCAAAGGCCAAGAGACCCGACGATTTATATCAAACTGCCAGCAACCCCGAGGCGTTCATGACACCAAATCAGTCAGAGGCGGTCTCGGCGGCTTCCACGAAGCAGTTTGACGAACCGGAGCCAGACGAACAAGACGAGGACTGGCCAACGACTCGGCACAGGCGGCCCAAGTCGAGGGAGGTTGTCCGGCTCTTTCAATGCCGATTATGTTCTCTTCCTTATAATGAGCCTGTGACCCTGCCATGCGGAAGAAGCGCGTGTAGACAATGCTTACCCACGACGTATACTCGGGCCAACATCTCCTATCCGGCGGCGCCAGGAAGGCTCCAAGGGTTCCAATGTCCTTTTAAGGAGTGTGGCAAAGAGCATGCCATTGACGATTGTGGCACAGATGTAATTCTTACAAAGTCACTACAGCACGTCAAGCACGCAATTGACATTGGCCGAGATGCGGCATTGCAATTACATTTAACAACGGTACTCGATACATGGAACTCCCGATTGGCGAGTGGTGTGCCATCGCTGAATATTGAAGAGGAGGACAGCAAAAGCGTTGAAGGAGGCAGGCTTGTCGCAACATGGACGTTGGCTGAGAATGGGGCGCTAAAATTTGACGACGAAGTTATATATCGGGAGTCAACGCCGCCTGGAGATGATGACGAGGGTGACTATTCTCCAGGTGAATCCGAAGCTTTCACCAAAGCGCAAGATGCTGCACGCGCAGAAATGGACTGTCAGGTCTGTTATGGCCTGTTTGATGATCCTTTGACGACTGCATGTGGCCATACCTTCTGTCGCGCATGTTTGCACAGAATCTTGGACCACTCGATGCATTGCCCTGTATGCAGGCGAAAAATGGCAATGAATCCTCTGCTGAACCGGATGGCATGTCCAACAAATGAGTCCATCGACCGTGTCATAAATGCCTTTTGGGAGCAAGAGCTGAAAGAGCGTCGCGAGCTGCTGGCCGCAGACCAGCTCGAAAGCCACCAGGCCTTCAATGTCCCTCTTTTCGTCGTCACGTTAGCATTCCCTATGATGCCAACGTTTCTCCACGTCTTCGAACCTCGTTACAAGCTCATGATGCGGCGTGCGCTCGAGGGCGACCGCACTTTTGGCATGGTGCTGCCAAAGCGCCCTCGCGCCCCTGGAGAAGCGCATTTCTACGAATTTGGGACCCTACTTAGGATTGTCAACGCGCAGTTTTATCCCGACGGACGTAGTCTGATTGAAACTATGGGAATCGCGCGGTTCCGGGTCCTCGAGCATTCCGAGTTGGACGGCTATGCTGTTGGCAAGATCCAACGCATCGACGACGTCAGCTTGGAACAGGAAGAAGCCTATGAAGCTGCCGAGGCGTTGCCAATACCGTCCGAGGCCAGTGACTCCGGAAATCAGAGGGAAGGCTCTGGCTCGCCCTCATCTGAGCGAAAGCCTCGCTCCTTGCCACCGGCAACAGCCGCCGATCTCGACGCCATGTCGACGGCTAGCCTCATGGAGTACGCAACGACGTTTGTACAGAGGATGCAGACCGAGGGTGTTCCATGGCTTACGGAGCGTATGATACACATCTACGGCTATTGCCCGACCGACGCAGCCATCTTCCCTTGGTGGTTCGCCAGCATGTTGCCCATCAGGGAGCTGGAGAAGTTACGCCTTCTGGGCACGACGAGTGTACGAGACAGACTCAAGATCTGCTGTTTCTGGATCGTGGAGTGGGAGCAGAGTAGGTGGTAAGTTCTAATCCTGGGGGGCTTTGGTCGTTGTTTTCTTGTTCCCTTCTTCACTTCCTTCCTCTTTATCTTGTGCTGGCCCCCTCCTTTTTTGTTTTTGTCGTTGATTTCATCCGCACTTGGCAACAAGTCGCCTAAAAAGCCAAACGACCATTGATCTGATGACAGTCAGATGACAAGTTCTCGCCCCCGCCACTGAGAGCCTCGATCCGGGAAGGGATGAAGAGGGAGGGGAACATGGGAAATATATTCAATATTTCAAGAATGTTGTCGATATTGACGTCGCTCCTAGGTCTCTACACGACTGCGTCATTTTGTAAAAAAAGAAAAAAAGGGGGAAGTAATTGTCAAAGAAGCACGGAGCAGGCAGCCTTGACATTCTTTACTTACCGAAAACACCATGACATATACCAACATTTTACATTGGCGCTGCATTCAAGACGTCGCGGTTATCCAACATCATTCACCAGCCAACATTATTATACCTACAATCTACAGAAGATTTTTTGATCAAAGGTCAGATTGGGAAAAAAGACGACAGGAGATATTCAAAGAACGTTTTTATATCCTATCTTATTTCATTTACGGTTACCTTATTTGTTACAAGACAAACGCAGACAGATTCGTCGACGAGGTAAAAGATCACCATTTGACGCCACACAAATTACAACCACCCACGAGCATCATGGCCACACAATGCGGAGAAAGGGGTGGGATATTCATACTATTTTACATCACGGTTCATTAGAATTATGGCCTTTTTATGCAGCACTTTGGCCGCGATACCCGCCTACTTGCCTAGCACAGCTGCGTGTCTTGTCTATTCGGCCAACAACATGTTGCGATTGCGCTTTTCTTTATATATACAATGATCCAAGATGGAATTATCAATGCCAAATTCTTAAACTTTATTCAGAATCTACAAGGTTCTGGTTCATCTGTTTGTTTGTTCTTTTCCTACTCCTCAGGCGATTCACACAGTGACATCGGCAGACGATGCCTGTTTCCAAGCAATGTATGCATACATGAGCAACGCCTGCAAACGAGGCATCCGATGATAGTCAAAGCAATCAGCTTCGTTAGACCATGGACTTGCATCACCATTCAACGAACGCAGGAGGGACATCACCTGGCGGTCCAGAATCGACTTGACCCTGCGTATCCGCTGCAGCGTTGGGGTCACCCCAGTTGAGTTCTTCTCCTCCACCGCCGGCACCACTGTCAACCCATGACCCAGGCATGGTGGCCGTACCGCTGCTAGGAATAACGTTATTCGAAACAACTGTTTGCCCACCACCACTCCCAGCCCCGCTTCCAGTAGCCCAATCCTGATTGTTGTTGTTGTTGTTGTTGTTGTTGTTGTTGTTGTTGTTGTTGTTGTTGTCTGTCTGAATCTGGTTGTTGCTCCAGTCGCCGTTGTCGCCCATCTGGTTTTGGTCTTGGGCACCCCAGCTGTCGTTTTGAGTCGGTGCTGGTTGTGAATTCCCCCAGTTCATAGATCCACCACTCTGTTGGTTATCCCCGTTGTTACTACTCTGCTTCTGGGCCTCCATTTGTGACGCCGCCGCCAGATTCCAGGCATCAGTGGAGGCTTTGTGACTCTTGGCGTTGCTGCTACGTGCCCATTCATCATTCCCATCATTGCCACCTGCGGGTTGCGAGTAACCGGGCGGACCACCGTTCTTGACCGTCTTTCCTTTAATATCGACGTAATATGGGTTTGCTTTCCCAAACTGCCTAACGTCAGCACGACCCTACACAAACAAGCCAACTTTCGGCGATGATGCAGGCCACTCACTTTGGGCGACGACCATTTCTTCGACCCAGGAATCACATTGTTAGCCCCAGCTTTATCCCTTGTCTTGCTGGATGGAGGTGGTGCTCCGTTCGCTCCTGTCATCATGGCTTCTTGAGGTGGTCCCTCTTGAGGATTCATCTCAGCGTAGCCAACGGGATAGCCATGAACCGGCATTGTTGCGTTCCAGGCTTGAGTAGGAGCCATTTGCGGTGGAACCATGTACGGAGGCATTCCTGGGTGCGGAGGCGGATGTTGAGGTACTCCTGTCGGCCCAGGTACTTGACCCTGCCCGAATTGCTGATCCTGAGGGTAGCCAAAGCCGTAAAGGTAAGGGTTGTTGGATGGGTGAGGCATACCCATCGGCAGGGGTTGCGAGTCTTTATCGCGGCGAGGGTAAAGGGTAGCATTTGGGTTACCACCGTAGACAGGGCCATGATAAACTCGCACGATGTTGTGAGCAGCGTCATAGAATGCGTTGGGTTTAGGATCCTCAGGGCCTTCGATGACTCGCTCAGCTTGGACGACTTCGGCTCGCACTGGTTCGATATAGTTAGGTCGGCGGGCATTGGGAAAGGGGTTCGCTTCAGGATAGTTGCGTCTTGGTCCAAAATCTTTGACTTCTTTGGGTGGCCGCTCGACCTTCTTGTCTTTGTTGACCTTGATCAGCTCTTCTTCAGCATCCTCTTGAGCCTTCTTCTTCTCCTTTTTCTTCTTCTTCTTCTTCTCCTCGACCTTGAGAGCCTTTTCCTCCGCCTCCGCCTTATTCTTCTTATTGGTCTTTCTCTTCTTCTTAGGTTCAGGTTCAGGTTCAGACTCTGACTCCTCCTCACTTGTTTCGGGCGCAGACGTCGATGCCTCACTTTCGGACTCAGTTTCCTCTGGCTCTGGAGGTTTTTGTTTCCCCTTTAAGCTCTTTGACGCCTTGCTGCTCTTGTTTTTCGTTTTGGGCTTTGCTTTGGGTGGTGGTGTTTCGACCTCGGATCCCGATGCTTCATCGTCACTTTCAGAGTCAGACGGAGGAGGAGGCGGGGGTGCCTTTTTGGCCTTCTTCTTGTTCTTCTTGGATTCCTTGATTTTGGCTTTTGGTATTTCAATGTCAGCATCTGATTCTGAAGTATCGGATCCGGAAGATTCCTCAATTTCGGAAGCCAGTCTTCTCAGTCTCGCCGCCCGCCTTGCCTGTCTCCGGAGCCGTTGCCTCCCTCGGACGCACCGCACGCAGCGGCATGTGGCGTGAGGATCAGAGTCACATTCCGACTCCGAGCTGACGGCCGATCCAGACTCGGAATCCGAAGGTGGTGATGATAAAGGCTTACTTTTCATTGAACCAGAGTCGCTATCCGAGGTCTCTGCTGCCGAAGACGTGTCCTCTGTCTGCGTGGCTTCAGACACCTCCCCGTCGGAATCGGATACGTCCTCAATCGAAGTTGTCGTCGTCGTCTTCTTCATTGCTGATTTAGCCGGCACGCCCTGGAAGCGGACCTTCTTGACGTCCGTCTTCTTCTGGATCGGTCTCGTTAGATTGTTGGTGCTCGCGCCAGTACGTGGGTAGGTGACGGATAGCGTGTCGGTACCGGACTCGTCGTCCGTCGTAACCTCGACACTTATGACACCGCGCCGGGGATCCGGCTGCGCCTCCCTTCGCATCTGCTTCTCGCGGCGGACGATCATGGACCTGACGGAGGTGCCTGCAGCCCACTCGCAGAAGCTCGTAGGCCCCTCGAGATCCTTGTTGCTGCCCATGATTGAACGAAGCCTTGGGGCCGAAGGAAAGAAATGGGACGAAACAGCATAGAAAACTTGAGCATATCAGTGAGCTTACAACCTTTCATGTAGTATCTAGGATGAAACTTACTAGGGAGTTCTGCGGGCTCAAAGTGGGCGAAGCGCCTTGAAGGTGAGGGTGAGGTGAAGGTGAGCGCAGTCTCAAGTCTTATGGTGCCTATAAGCAACAGTGGAACAGGGCCGACCCAAGACTAGGGACATGTGCGTAATCATTCATGATAGGTAAGGTTCGGATAAGAAGGGGGGTCATAAACAGAGAAAGTGACAGTAATAGTTGGTTAGGTAATAAGGATCGGGGGAAGTTGTTGTTGGCAGCACCTGCCACCAGCCGTTCACTCACTGCAAAGCCCAATATCAAAAGTTTGTTCCACCCCCTCCTTCCTCACTTAATCTTAGTCTTTTCAAAGCCTCGCCTTGACATCCTTTTCCATCGCAGCCCACTCCCGACTCATCTTCTCCCCCTCCCAGATCCTCCACGCAGCCACCGCGACAGCCAGCGTCGGGCAAAACAGCAACAGCCCATTCCACCACGGAGGGTTCCCCTCCCTCATATCCCTGACCACCTCGTCCACCTGCGCCGCCAGCTCCTCCCTGCTCCCGTCGTTCCAAACGACGTATCCCCTGCCTTTGCCCCTCCTACCCCGCGCCTCGCTCCTCGCCGCCTTGATCCTTACGTCCGTCTGGCTCCTGACCCTGTTCTCCGCGTCCTCGGGCGAGAGGTGCCTGTCCCTCTCGGTGAGCCTCCTCATCTGCACCGCGGGGTCCCGGACGCCGACCACGAGCGTCGCGCCGCAGAAGCGGTCCAGCCCGCCCTCGAACAGCAGCGGCACGTCGAGCACCACGGCCCAGTTGCCCTTGAAGTAGGCCCACAGCACCGCTTTGCCCATCTCCCACCGGACGGCGGGGTGCACGACCCCGTTGAGGTATCCTCTGGCCTTTTTCCTCTCGTCGCTGTCGCCAAAGACGCGCTTCCCCAGCGCCGGCCTGTTGAGCGGCCTGCCCTTGCCGTCGGGACCTTTGTCCGGCATGGCGTCCGAGGCGGGCACCAGCAGGTCCGGCGTGTCGGGGAGGAAGTGCGCTACGATGGCATTGTAGCCTTTGGTGCCTGGCTCGACGACCTTTCGAGCTAGGATGTCTGCATCGATAATGGGAATGGAGTATGGTGGCTGTGAAAGGATGGAAGACACAGTTGATTTGCCCGTGGCGATGGAGCCTGTGAGACCGATAACCAGCATCTTTTAAGACTGTCTGTCGCCTGCCGTCGGGTTTGAAAATTTTTACAGCCGTCGTTGATATTGTGCATGCGAATGTAGGAAATGTAGGTATAGATAGATACTGGACCACTGGTACTGTGAGTGACTGAGTCTGTGAGCGACGTGGATGCAATTGCCGAGGCTAAAAGCAGCAACACGGTCATGCCAAACACCTCACTCACGCCACCACGACTTTCACACCACGCCACGTATTCATCGACAAGTCACATCGGCGCAGACAACTTGAAGTTTCCACACCACACCAACTTTTTATTCGCGACTAGTAGTAAATGCGAGATACCGTGCATGCGTCAGCTCAGCGAATGAGTGAACGCCTCTACCTCATCTCCACACTAGCCGGCATCTACTAAACTTTTTCCTCTTGCCTCTCCCCTCCCCTCCATATCTCAGGTTCAGTTTCAAAAGCGAAAACGAAAAAAGGATCATGGTATCAACAACAAAGGCACATATCTCGTAGCACCTGTTTCTATGGAGTCAGTCTAGGTCATGCATGGACAGGGCAGAAAATGGGTTGAGGTCATTCTTACCATATCTCCATGAGGTAGGTGAACTCCTCCTCGATTCATCGAATGGTAAAAAAAAACGACAGTAGATGCTATATTGACATGTTAGGCTTGAAAAATGCGTGAGGATTCTATCATGAGGAACATACATCAGCTGATGAGCGACGAAGCTTTGCTCGTTTGCCGATTGTCGAGTGATAGAGAAGCATCTAGTCAGGAAGGCGGACGGCGTAGAACCAGCCCTCATCGGTCACATACCAGCGGCAGTCATCCATGTGGTCGATGGTGAAACGGCTGCGCTGGGTCCAGTTCCCGTCAACTTCGCGAACATAGTAGAAGCGGGAAGGATCGTCATCCGCAGGCTTGAAGTCCTGGGGCTCAAAGAGCCTATTGTTGTACGCAAAGTTGAGCTGACGGATCGTCTCCTCCTGACCCGTACCTCCGAAGCCGGACTGGGGACCATTACCTGGAGCAGCAGCGGCACCGATGTTGACAGGCGGGGCCGGACCTCCAGCGCCAGCTACACCGTTGTAGACGAAGCCTCCCTGGTGAGGGTGACCGGGGACGAAGTGGCCCGGGGCAGCTGCAGGCTGAGGCTGGTTCATCACAAAGGGAACCTGTTGTGGCTGACCTGCGACAATGTGATGATGATGCTGATGCGGATGATGCTGATGATGAACGTGACAACCACAGCCAGGGGGGTGGCCAGGGACTTGGTAACCGACCGCAGGTTGCTAAGAAGAAAACCAAGTTAGCTAAATATTTGACAAAAGAAAACGAAACATTGGTGAAAGGATGCTCAAAGTTGTGTATCAATGATCAATGTTGAGACTGAAAGTTAGTAGTGGTGCGGTGAGCGTTTCACTGAATAAACAAACCGCCCACAAAAGGCCAAGCAACTGAAATGGGGTTGTTGGGTTTGATGCACTTGCATGATAGGTGTAGGCAACGCGATTGCAGGTGCAAGTCGTGACGGCCCGACAGAGCGGGCTTGTCGCCGTGGCGAATGGGGGAATAGGGATTTGAAGGGGAGGATAAGCGATAGTATAAGAAGTAGGAGGACCGACATGAACAGGTGCACCGGCCATGGGTTGCTGCTGACCAGGAGCCGTGCCAGGATCGAAGCGCGGAACGTAAAGGTGAGTCATTACACCATAGGTAGTATCAGGCACAGGAGGCTGATAGTTCATCATGCCCTGTCGGGGCGGATGAGCATTCTGGTAGTCGGCAGCCATGGCGAAAGGCCCGTTGCTGACTTGAACGAGTTGCTGTTGATGATGCGGATGAAAGGTCGTGATATGTTGAGACGAGAGCAGCGGGGTTGCGTCGTGATGGACGTGCCCCGTGCAGAACTGAGGTTGAAGGTGAGGTTGAGGTTGAGGTTGAGGTTGAGGTTGAGAGTGAGAGTGAGAGTGAGAATAAAAACCGAGAGAGCCAGCAGGAGGTAAATGTGCGGCGGCGGCCTCGCTCACGCTGCGGGTTGGATCAGCCGACAGGTGCCAGCCAGGTGTGCTGGGCCAACTGTACCCGGCTGCGCGCCAAGTGCAGGAAACTCGGTTGGCTGAACACTCCTAGTGGCCTCGTCGGCAGTAGCAACACCGGTGAAGCCAAACGGAACGTCGTCGTTGGAAGATTTAGCAGAAGAAGAAGGTCGCGGGATTGCCTTGTCGACCTTGTCGCTGTCAAAGTCCTCGACGCTCGCAAAGCGAACGTTGGGAGGCAGTGCAGGGGCAGCAGAACTGTTGTTGCGAGTAGCCTTTGAAGACTTCGTAGTTGCAGCGGCTCCGGCCCCCATCTTTGAATCAGAGCGAGAGAAGACAAGTGTCAAAGAGAGAAGGGCCGATGGACCGAGATATTTAAAGAGAAAGAGCGGGCTGTAGGCGTGGGCTTGCTGCTTGCACACCGACGACGGCGAGCTCAAGGCTTCGACGCCGTAAGTAGTAGTGAATGACGGATGATCCTTTGAGCTCGGAGATTTTTCAGGATGAAAAAGGGAAAAAATGAAAAGGGTGGTTAGGTAGAAGGATTGAAATCAAAGGAGAAATAAGAAATAGATAGGCATGCATGCCCACTCCAACAAACCAAGGCACGCTCACTGTTCAGGTGAGACTTTACAAGCAGAGCACAGATCAATCTTGATTTCATCCGAGCTTCTGCCAACTGCACGTAGAAACTTCTCCCACTATTATGCATGGTTTGTTGTTTGCCATTTGACAACAAAATAAACCAACTGCGGCGGCCCCTCCTCACCTTTGCATCACTACTCCCTCGAACCGTCACTCGCGCGCAGACAGAGAGAGAGCGAGAGAGAGGAGGAGTGGGAGAGGCAAACGCACAATTCGAGAGCATCTGTGGAAAAGAAATGAAGAAAGAAAAGAAAAAAAAAAACCTACCAATTTCTGCAATGCCCAGGACTGGCCATTGTGAGCCCATTGGGACTGCTGAGGTAGCTTGGCCAAGTTGTCAAGCGGATCTTCGTACTTGACCCAAGACCATGGGAAGCACGGAAGGCACATGTCGATAGAAGACCATTAATGACCAGTTGTGAAGATGATTAGGCGCGTAATGTTCAAGAATGTTGTGTGTTTGAGCTTGAGGAAAATAAAGTCGAGGTTAAGTGGCTAGAAATGGAACACGCAGACGATGGAAATTTTGAGGAAAGTGGTATCAACGTTGTCAATTGGTATCACCTGGCACTTACTACTACTAAGTAATAGCTACTATTGTATCAGATGGCCGTACATGCATTTACGTTGGGGATCATGTTTTGGATTTCTGTCGAGCATACTTGAATTTATAGCCTTCTCTCTAGCTTAAAACTGCTTTCATTTTCATCGACCGCAAGACATCGCTCGTTGATTGATCCTGCTGTGATGCCGCCAGAGTTGGGATCATAGGATGGTCACTCAATATCAAATACACCAACCCCTTATTTGGCCATATATCTGGGTTCATCTCGGTCGGCACAGTATTCGTGCTCTCTGCAAACTCTACCACCCTATTGCATCCGTGATATTCGTAACATTTCACTGGCAATATGTAGACACATCCAACATTCTCTGATCAAAACATTCTGGGCAGAATATGCCCCATCACCTCACCCGCCTCGCGTTCCTCAGTATCTTGTCGAGACAAAAGCCCATCCAGAAGCTCCAGCTGTTCATCCGAGAACTCGGGGTCATCGTATTCAGTTTCTCTCTTCATCTCTTCCGCCATGTCTTCGACCTCCTCCCACATCTGATGGATACGCATCTTCCAGGGCTACGCATTTGTCATGTCAGTTTCATACCCGTAGTTAGGCCGTAGATCAAGACTTACCCTGACAAACACAGGCTCTCGCCTGGTCTTGATCGCCCTGCGAATATCCTGGATATCGATCCTATCTCTGAGCTCCTTCCACTCCTTCAGCTCACACTGGTTCCTGCGTGTAATCACCTCGAGCTCCTTGCCAGTCCAGAAACGGAAGCAAAACACATCTCTCTCGGTAACACGAGCGTCAACTTTAAATTTGTCACCGTCGAGTTTCTTCAGCAAAGCAACTGCTCTTTTCTGACAATCATAGGGTCCGTGAAGCGAAATATTATCGAGTTTCTGTCGGATCAGCTGGAGCAATTTGGTGTTGTGAGGGCTCTCCGCAGGGTCCAGGGATTCCAATTTAGCGTTGAGGTTTTCAATCTTGGGCATTGTGGGAATGAGGTGCTTTCGCTTGCTCAGGGTTCCATTGTCAAGCAAGTCAATCACATGCATATGCACCATGCCAGGGAGCAGAACCCTGCCCTGAGTAATTCGAGATTGAGCAATCATGTCGCAAAGCCTGACAACGGAAAGCTTTGGCTTGACTTGTTCCCAAGTAGGGGGAGTTTCTTTGGCATCTTCTCCATCACCGAAGCCCTGCCACTCATGCTTGCACAGGAGTTCAACCTCCAACTCCATGAATTTCTTGGCAATAGCAACGAGCGGTCGTCGAGCAGGGTTACGCCAGCGCTCCTCCTGTTCCTTGAGTCGCTCGACGAGTGCTGGTGGAGTCTCAATGTTATCAATGCGGAACTCCCAAGTAGTATCGTAGCCGTCATGGAATCGTATGCCTTTGTCCTCACTCGCCACCTAGGTAGTGGGATCGACAATACCATTAGCATTCTGGGCGACACGGCAGGCCCCAGAAAGCCAGTGATCGATCTTGAGCCGGATCAGCTCCTCGGCAAATTCATGACCGCACTTGATGGCCTCCTTCTTCACGTCTCCCCAGCGATCTCTCTTCTTTGCAATAGCTGCGGCCCTCTCCAACTCGGCGCGCTGAGCCTCGTTCGCTGTACCCCTGTCGCTTCTGAAGAGCTCCTCGGCGGGGGACATGAGAAGTTCAAGTGGTCTGTTGGCTATATCTTCTAGCTTATTACCTGTGATGAAGAATGGTAAGTAAGTTCCCCAATGCTGAACGATAGATATATGGGGTTTTGTGCCGGCTCGACATCGGGCATTGAGGCACTTGCCTCGTTACACTAACCGGAAGATATGGATCGATCTTGACTCTCAAGAGCTTCATCGTTCTCATCGTCAGAGTGCTCGACTGAAAGAAGAATAGTAGAGCCCGAATCGTCTGGCGAGTTTGGAAAGGGGTGTTGATCCGATTGAGATGGGTGAAAACGGGGCAGAGGGGCTGTATAATGGGATGTCAGAAGACATCCAGATTGGGAAAGGTGAAGCTACGATGGACTGTAAAGTTACAAAAGATGGAAAAGAGGGAAAAGCGAAGAGACAAAAAGAGAGTGTGTGAAAATTGAACAATCAAACAAATAAAGAAACGAGGCGGAAAAAAAGAGGGGGGCGAGTTCTAGGCTTGCCTTACCTGGTCCAGCCGATACGAGGTCAAACTCCATTCCTTCCTCGTCTTCATCCACGTCGCCTGCATCCGGGGCAAGAGCAAGGGCGAGCTTCCGCATCCTTTCATCTACGGCTGCATCAGTTCTGGCAGTTCTCTCCTGCGTCGACTTTCTCGGGCTCCGCCTCGGGGTTGTTCCTTCAAAGGCGTCTGGTTTCTTCCGGCCCTGAGATCTCACGGACGGCGTGGCAGACGGCGTGGCGGAAGGCATGGCGGATGAAGGGCCAGCGTTGGCTGCGCCGCCTTGGGTCTCGGGATGAGTAGTCCTATTACGTGGTAGTGTCGTTCCCGTCTCAGCAGGGTTGTCCAGAGACAAGGGCACCCAGAACTGGCCGGTGGCGAGCAGCGCGGGCAGAAATGGCCGAGTGACTGCGGCAAGCGAGTCTAGGCTCTGATCAATTGCAGCATCAGAAGGTATTACCCGGCTTCGGTTATCATTATCATGGCGGGTTGGTGCGTTAGCTGCCGAAAGAGGAGTATTAGCAGGCTCGGGGAGAAGATGGGCATTGCGCGCCCCTCGTCTGGACTGAGGCATGGATTGAGAGGTTTTGCGAAGCTGAGACAAATGAGCTGGTCCGATAAATGTTCAAGATTTTGAAGCAAAGAAAATCCGAGTAGAATGGGAACCAGGGTTATTCTACAAGGTGTTGATTTAGTGGTTTTCAAACCAACGCAATGACAAGAAACCCTCTAGTCGTCCTGCTGCTGCGGAAGAGGACAAAGAAGGAAGAATGATTTGATTACAGGATACCTACGAGAAGACAGATACCTAGTTTCGGATGCACGCAACTTGTTTACGCGCTCTCAACCGATTACCTCAGACGCTTTCTGGTCAACGTGAGCTAATAGTGAGCTGGTCGCCAGTTGCAAGCAGCTGGCAAAGCAGGACAGTCGCTATCCAAGGAATAAAACGGAAGACCGAGATGCCCGTTTCATCCGATAAACACGCCGAGACCGAATAGCCGGGGGCCTAAAGAGGTACAAAACACATATTAAATTCCATTGACGACGACCCTACGCCCCCGTCCAAGATGGTCTAATGCTCGCTTTTTTCCGGTGAACCTGATGATAATGTACAAACAATGGTCTCGTGCCCTCTGCGAGGGCGGACGCGGGAGGAGAGATTGCAAAACCCCAGATTTGATCGCCCAAAATACCCAAAGCACATCGTTTGATGGGCTTTCAAACTCCGTTAATAGCTGTTCCCTCAGTGTATAGTACAGATTCGCTTGCCCTATAACCCCAGCCACCGTTTGGGTAAGCGCTTCAACCGTCTCTTCGTGTCTTATTCCTCGTTCAATTATGACGTCGTATACGTGTCTAGCATGGTGGTGATGATTTTACAGAGAGTCATTGGTATCGATATGTTGGTGAGATTCGGGGGTGGGGAAGAAAGTTCGGCGTGTGATCTAGCAAATTTGTTCGTCAGTTTATAAGCCTCTCAGAGAGCTCCATCTTTCAAAAAGACCACTTACAGCCCAAGCGCCGGCAACGGAAGCGACGATGCCGCCAGAGATCATCATCGAGCGGACTCCCCGCGTACTCTTGAAGACGCATCCGCTGAGGAAACCAGCCAGAACCGAGTTGGCAGCGTCATGCTTGCCCCGCAGGGACCCAATCAGCGAATTGATGCAGTTGTAAGTAATGGCAACTACGCCCGCCGAGTTGCCCAGGTAGGGACCCCGCCTCGTCACGGCGTTCAGGATGGAGTTCAACCTCAGCTTGGGCGCCTGCCCCTGCGACTTGATCAACCCTTCACGCAGGCCCAGGATGCCTCCCACGGAAAGGCCAGAAAGGTACGTCACGCCGGTACCATAGCAAAGATCGTCCGTGAAGCCTCGAGAAGGGAGAACAGACTGCCCGCCGGGAAGATCCGACAGGGCCGAGTCTTCGAGGGAAAGATATTCGAGCGTGTCCTTGTTCAGGCCGGCGAGTGGGTGCATCTGAGAGGGGTCGGCAAAGGCGGAGCTCTGGAGGAAGCCATCGGTGCCTTGGTTCATGGATGGGTCGTAAATCGTTGACGGCGTAGTTGTGCTATATGGGGAGGAAGAAGACGTCGACGACTCTGGGTTGTTCTGCGACTTCGGCTTGTTGCCGCCGGTAAAGGCGTTCCAGAGGGACGACATGGTAAAGGTCCGTGGTGGGAAATCGCCAGAAATTATAGAGAAAGGAAATGGGCGAGCGGAGCAATTTGCGACGTCTGTGGTGATGCCTACCGTCGTAGGAAGGGAGTTGTTGGCTGGAGGATCCTTATCGATCTGCGCCCAAAAATTTCGACGAGTCACCTTGCTGTTCTCTCTCCGTGGGCAGCGCTGCACAACTTTCTCAGCCAACTCCGACGCCGCCCACTAACGTGCGCAAAAGGTTTAGGACCCCACCTAGAAGAAAAAAAAATATTCCGCGTTACGTAAGGTGGGCTGTGTGACTAAGCAATTTCAGCCCCACCATCCATCGATGGGAAAAATTATAAAAGCTCGAAAGAAAGACACAAATTTTCTTTTCTGGTTCTTCATCATCAGTAATGGGTTTTTACTACACCGTCAAGTGTTATAAAAATTCTAAGGTGCTCCCACTAAATGTGGCTTGCTAGGAGGCATCAAACCAGTAGTTTTCGCTTCCTCGTTCCCTGGCACCGAGATTAATTCGTCACGCCTTCCTATGGCCCTGGATCCTAAATGTCCAAAGGCCGTGTGGCAGCCGTACACTCCTCACCCTAAAGCACCCAATTTGAAATCATAAAGTCGGAGCTGTCAAGTTCATGGGTAGATCGCGCATCATGCTGTCATATCTGTCAGTTATGAAAGGCTGTTGCCCTCCTAGCGCGACTCAACGCTGAGGTTCGAATACAGTTCTTCAGTCGCAAAGGAAAAATTTTCACTTTGAATTTCGTAGTAGTAAAAGGCAACCACGCGAAGAATCTGAAGAGCGGGTCGAAAATGTCGTATTCTGTCCTCACAATGAATTCCCGCCATAACGCAGCGAGCATCATAACCCTGTTACAGGAAAATGTATTGTACTCAAAGAAGACGCGTCATTCATTGGGCATTGCGAGGCAGAAGCCATATGACAACTATGTTCCGCCATCGCTATTTACATACGCTAACTGGTTCTTCAAATTTTGCCTGTCCATAAACGCCCTTAAACGAGGTTTTGCGTTACCAGTGCCCCTCAAATCTACCGTCCAAATCAGTCATCCCTTTCAAGCAATGGGCGCTGATTCCATTGTTCTTCATCAATGCTACGCCGCTCGCTGTCAGGTTCCATTGTAGACCGCTCCTCTGACGGCGTATCGCAATTATCTTTGCTGTAAATGAAATACTGAATAAAGACACTAAGGTCGAGGAACAGCGTCACCAATGCACCGGCGATCCAGCTGAGGTTGACGAGCAAATATCGACCATATATAGCAGCAGCCTCTCCGTCCTTGCAGTGCTTGTTCTTGCAATGAGGCTCGTAGGCGAGAATGGAGAGGACATAGGTGAGGTTTCCCAGGCATGCAAAGAGGAAGAAGAGCATACTAAGCCCGTCTGTCGTCTTGCGCCTATAGTTCAGAATGAGCTGTGGCAGTCGAGACGCTATGTATGACACAGCGCAAAGCCATCCGAAGAATTGCCCGAGCACGCTGAATTCCAGTGGACCATCATTGCCCTGAGAAGGCGGTTCTTTCCCGGCGGTGGCCTTTTGTCCCAAGAACCAGCCCAGCACACCGGCTGCAACAACCATTAAAATCACAACTGTGTTCCATGCGATGGTTTGGATTGCAGTTGGCGGTGCAGGCGGAGGGGTTTCGGGGATATGAGGCACCGCTGGAGAGAGGGCTGACCAATCTGATCCACGTCGTTCGCGCTCGATGTGGTGATGGTGGTGATGGTGGTGATGGTGNNTGGTGATGGTGGTGATGGTGGTCGTGCTGGGACAAGAGTTGCGTTCGCTCGTTCGGTTCACCATTGTTGTTCGGCTTCGGGGTCGCTGGAACGGGGTCGTCGCGCCATGTAAAGCCGCGGTAGTAAAAGCATTGCATCAACAGTACTAGATCGGCAAGTGTATAGTAGAATGCAAGAATGATCTATACAGTGATGATTAGAGCTTCTGGGTGCAGAATTGCAAGCATTAAATTGTGGACACATGCACTTACCATGGTGGGTAGGACGCCTTGAAGGATGGCGCCTAGAATGTTAAAGACATCCCCCAAGAGCCAGACGATGATGAACTGCACTGATAATGCATCGGCGCTACTTCGCTGGAAGTTCTGAATGATCTGAGGCGAGAATACCACGACTGGGAAGAGTTAGCAGAGCGTCACGAACCATGTTGTTATTGGGCAACTTACCCCAGCAAGCGATGGAGACCGAGCTGCAAGAAAACGACTATTAGCATCTCAACGACTTCAACATGGCAGTCTAATCGTTCCGACATACCCGCAGGTCCCTGATATCGCCTCGACATCGAGGTTCAATGTCTGTGTAGGGGGCACCATGGCAGCCTCAATTTTTTTAATCCAGCTTCCCAAGCTAAAAACCCTTAGGATACAGAGCTGCGATACGGTAGTGCCGAGTAGCTCAGGCGGAAGATCAAGACAATCAATCCTAGGACCAAGGAAGAATCCTGTTCGGGAAAAGAAATATGGAAAAAAAAAAAAAAAAAAAAAAAAAAAAAAGAGAGAAAAAGGAAAAGGTATAACCAAGTGTGACCCAAAGAAACGGATGATGATGACTCGGGGAAAGTCTATACTCATTGATGCAAAGATTTTCGAGTCTCAAATGGCTTGATTGATCCCGATTGCAACGCATTACCTAAAACGGTCGCTCTACCGGACGTGGTACAAGACGTCACCGACTTCAGGAGGCACGGAATTGCGGGGAAGGAACAACCATCATCGAGCCAAAAGCGGGTAAGCCAATCCTGCATGCCGGTGGACAATCTTTGTGTTTTTGGTTAGGAAATAGAAAAACAATCAAGGCAGGACTTTCCTTGATGGCTGTGTAGCAACATTATTAGCCTCCGAAGTGCGAGGGACAAATTACAAGCACATGTACAATAACCAGCCGGCTGTTGGTTGGTTCGTTCGTTCACATGCAATCCCACACTCGTAACCCATCTTTTGCCGGAGATTGGCATCGTGAAGCCATCAAAGACACACACCATCCATCACCACTACAACTACCACCACTCACCACTACCGCTACCGCTAGTACGTTTCTTCACCTCCCCTCAGCGAAACAATCATGACCCAGCATGCAAAATGCCCATCAGCTCCGTATACCGGCCCCCGCGGACTCTGGAGTCGATGGCAATTACTCAGCCATCGGACCCTCACTCCTCACTCCCCAAAATTAGAGCTGTCCCCGATTTCCTCGATAATAACGCGACTAATAATTCAACGTTGATCGGAATTCTCGGCATCATCCCGTTTTTTTTTTTTTTTTTTTTTTTTTTTTTTTTTTTTTTTTTTTTTTTTTTTTTTTTTTTCATTACTTTGCAACTCGATACCAAAATAAACCGACCTCATTAGGCCGCATGACTGGGTGCATATTGTTTCGGAATATTCTGTCCATGGCTAGCTCTGTACTCCGTGTCCCTTCCCCCTCTTCTGAGCCGCCCCCCTGTCCCTCCAGCAACTTCCAGTGATGTGTGGCTGACTCCCTACTCCGTAGTGGTGTGTGAGGTGATGTCGCTGTGGACCACCTTTCGGGATCTACCTGCTACTCCGTATGCTCCGTACTGAGATGACAGATTTATTCCGTGCGACTTGTCTGGACTTCTCTTGGCTGAGGTCGCGATGCAGATCCCACTGGAGCAACTGTGGACAGCTGTGGATTGGACGATAATGTGGCTGGCTCCTACTAGGTACAAGTATACTCTCTGTCTACGTCCAACTGCCTCCAACTGCCTCCAACCGCTTTCGTCTTGTCGATAAGGATCAAGTCAAACACACCCTGCCGCACAGATCTTGACTCGTATCGTGATACGTATCAAGGCTTATCTGCTGCGACACTGGCAACCGGAGCCGGTAGGTCGAGAAAAACGTGGGGTGTCACTGTGTGTGTGTGTGTGCTGTGCCTGGGGAGTGAGCAGGAAACGGTGCAGGGGGGGGTAGGGTCCAAAATAGACAATCAAAGACAGATCGCAAACGGTATTAGGATGCACCTTAAACCTTTCCCTGCGCTTGGGGCGGTGCCTGGTCGAGGCCGTTGCCGCCATTGGTCACTATTAACCCAAGATACGGTGAGGAAGGGGGAGGGGATTCTGGAACCTACCTTTTGGTACACCGCACCAGCAACCACAAACATCATCGGAGCCTCGAACGAGTTTTCCCCGTCCTCGAAGATCTTGTCACAGATCACACAACAAAAGGCAGTTGTTACATAGCATGACAGTTATATCTGGTGATCAATCACATGTTAGATCTTCTTGACTGAGAAGAGAAGTATTCAGAGTGACTACTAAGTACTAGTTGCATACTCCGTACAATCATGATTATTGCTGATTCAGAAAAGGGGGCATAATAATCGACCTCCGGCTCCGTACGTAATGTAATGCAAGTTTGGAGATGTTGAGAACGGTGAACCTGTATGAACTTTACCTAGGAATATTGTCCACAAGCATGGAGTACAGGGGGGAGGTGCTGTTGTCAGATTCGTCCCCAGAGACAGGGGGGTTTGAGCAGAGCTGGCGGCATGTCCCACCGATGTCGCAGCCGCTCCCGGGAGTAATAACACTAGCTGGAGAGCGGATGCCGGACACGCATCCGCATATTTGCAGCAGCAAGGATTTGACAGCGAAGGATGGTCACAAGACCTGCAGAGCTTTTCATGCTCAAAACACCAACACCATTTACGGTGATGGTGATATCTGCACGTATACCTAATATTCCACACTCATCAAAGTGACAAACGACGCAAGGTGGGGGGCACCTTTTAAACAAAGAGAATAGAATAGAAAAAGTTCCGTTTACCCCGTACTCCTCTTTCATTCCACTGGTATCAGCAATTACCGCTTGTAACAACTAGACTGACATTCTTTCCCCCATCGCCCGTGCATGCCTAATGCCTCCAGTCATCGCTCTTACTCTACTAGGTCGATTTTCTTTTCTTTTCTTTGTCCTTCTTTTGCAAGGCAGCAACTAAAGCTGTTCCTTCTCTCTTTGCGGATTAAAACCGTTTTCACATGGGAAGGCAGCATCGGAAGGAAGGCGTGGGCAGTACGTATTACTACAAGACAAATGCTCCAAAATCAACCACCTTGCGGATTATCTGCATTTTAATAAACTGCTCCATCTAACATATCTTTATACTAATAAACTTTCCATAATACTGCGAACCTCTTGCCACCCAATCCATCGCACAGCATAGTTGCACTAGTATTGTCATTCCTCATGCGCGAGCCAAACCATTGTAACTACGGAGTACTACTTGTATGCATCATGCAAAGCTTTGCGGAAGCCATCATACCACTAGTATGACATACGGAGTACGCTGACAAGCGCCTGTAGGTAGGTATCTCGAGATTCCCAGTAGAACGGTATGCAGCCCCCTTTTTTGGGACCCTGCGATAGGAGAAATCTGGCTTGGCACCACGATTTGACGGCTCACTTTAGCTTGCATGCATGCCGGGCCCCGTTAGCCCGTTCACAATGCATCGTGGTGGTTAGCTTGTTTGCTTGATCCCCCACCGTATCCGAAAGGGCTGGTACGTACCTAATTTACCTCAAGCGATACGGAGTACGGAGTAAAGGGGAAAGAAAAGTCAGTTGGCCACATGACCTCTGCAAAAACCAACTGATTGACCTGCGAGAGATTGCGGTGCTTGCGCAACCCCCATGTCCCGCCCCCCCACGTTATTAAACCCCAAGGTACGACTACGGAGTAGTCACCCCTAGAAGGCGTGACACCAAAATCAAAGAAAACCGATATTCAACGAGGGAGTCAAATCTGGTTGCCTGGTTCGCGGCACCGCACCATATTCTTAGGCTAAAGATGGTGCGGTAGGCAAAGCCCTCACCTAATACTTGGAGTTGTAGGGACTCACTGGGGCTGGGATATCGGGTATTTTTTCTTGCCATCCCCCAACCGTTACGATTGGACCACGCTGCTGCTCACTGCATTTTGCTTTTTTATTAAAAGGAAAACAGTCGGAATACCTTGCTGCGACGAACCGCAAATGGCACTTCGACACATCATGTCCGTTACTGGTGGGCTGGCCTTATTGCGGTGCCATGCAGCGATACGTATGTACTGGAGAAGGTATTACGGGGTACTTACCACTCGGCTGGGCTTTTGGTACGAGCCAGGCCTGTTTGTTGATGATCTCGACCATTGTCAGTTCAACGTCTTGGGAATAATTTTGTCCATACTACTCCGTTCGCTCGAACTGACGAATTTAGAGTTGGGAGAAAAAAAACCTACTCCAGGCAGACGTGCATACTACATGATATGTCTCCTCAAGTTCCCACATTGAGGATACTTGTACATGCCTGGAAAGTTTGTTGTAGGAGACGGTTGGCATGTCTTGCGCAAATTATCTGAACACCAAAGAGGTTGCCAAGTTGTTGTGGGCCTCCATACTTCATTACGAGCTCGCAAAAGACCTGCGTATGTACATACATACACCGCGAGTTGCGATGGAGCTCTTCTCCCTTGACGTATCCCAGACGGAAAGGCTTTGGGAGTTCTACTACTCTATTATCCTACCTACAACTACAACTACTGTACAACTAAAAGTGAGGTGAGCTCACCCAAAGGTTGAGAGAAACAAACTCCACCGACCGTGCTGAGGTGGGGAGATCCGCCAGCCCTCTTCCAGAAGCTTTGCAGAAGCCTTGCAGATTTTCTTCCACCAGCTGGACGCTAAGGCGGAGACTATGGTGTCATTGTGGGAAGACGTGGGGGCTCCTACGAGATAGGCTTTTCTTGCGCTGACAAGGTGACAAGATATTTCCAGTGAAGATTTCTCGTTGAGGCCAGCACACACACCGCTCTCAATCCGAACACCTCTCAGGGTGTAGGTAACTGGTACTATCAAAGTTATCAAACTATAATTCCCTACCGTCCATCTTCCCGCTAGGCTTGGGCAGTTTCTTGGTGCCCAGGAGGCAAACATCTAGGCCTATGGATGCTTCCTACGGTCCTTACGAGATAATGCACGGAGCCTTACAAGTACACGGTGGTCTTGTTTTGATAGGACAGGCTTCGCTTCCGCCCTGGATCTCGAGAGGTGTTTCACTTGAAGTGATGACGTCGTTCCCCGAGTATGCTTTGCTAATATGTGTAGACACCTTGACCTTGCGTGATACTGCAATATATACTCCGTAGTTCGTGGTCTTTTGGTAACAGTAGAGTGCCACATTAACCCCATCTACTGCGTCCAACAGGACCTCCCCGTAAGTTCGGCATCGGATCCGGAGCTACGGTGCTACCGCACGTCATACGCATATTAGGGGCGTATTGCCACATAAACTCGGCACGGTGTCCCTTTCTTACAAGTACATACAAGTAGACGCTGCTTCAAGGAGCCTCTCTAAATTTGGCAACATACCAGGGGCACTTTAGGGTCTATGTAAGTCTTGTACTATTACATATCCCTTTGGAGGTGCTAAGGCATCACTTGTACCCGAACAGGGGTCTAACCCAATGATGTTACACTCATTCAAGGATACATTGGAGCAAGGTACAGAAGTGATGCCTCACCACCTCCAAAGGGATAGGTAGGACTGTTCAATATTGGGGTAAGCAGCGAAAAATACTCAAGTGGTATTATTGCGTCGTGTGCCGTTCCGCAGCGCACAACGCCATTGTACCCCCGTAATCTACAAAAGCAAGCCTGACAATGGGAAATATGTAGCCACCTCGAGGGTATGATGACAATATAATATACATGACCTAATGCTTGGAACATACGCTCGAAGTAGTCGAGAATCTCCTCACCACTTCGTTGTTGCTGCATTCTTGCCCTCTTCTAGATCCTGGTAGAATGAGGTCACGGCTGTGTAGCCTCGCGATTAACCCGCTTGGGCCTCACGTCAACCCACAATTGACGTAGGGACGCCTGGGGTCGAGAGAGCTCCACGCTGATAGTTTCGTTCATTGTTCAGGGTCCAGCCACGACTAGGGTATCTTCCGGATCATCTCCCGTCCTTGCGGGCCTAGTCATGCGAGATTCAAGCAAGGCTTTTTTCTCCTCGTTTCTTCGTCTCGACGCCTGTTCTTCAACGCCCGGCGGATTCTTCGCCTCCGACCCGAATAAGATCCAGTAGTGACGCAATGTATGGGGACTGGGATAGGTAAATCAGTCATCGTGTACTGCGATAAGATATGATGCAATCGTGAAAAGGGTTTAGTAGGGACTCACCAGGGCCTTGTTCTCAGCTAGGATCTCAAACAGACGGGGGACGAAAGGTCGGAATAATTTCTCATTCCAACCACCCACTTCAGCACGACGAGAGTTGGATTTGAGCTCCTCCTCAGCGTCCGTCTTGACTATGTTTCTTGCAATATTGCGTAGGATCAATGCTGCACTAAGCGGAATGCCTGCAGCCTGTGGAGGCGCTTGGGGATTCCGCTCATCCCGCACCGTAGATGTTTCTTCAGTCGTAATAGACATTGTCTTTGCTGGGATGATCCAAGACTTCGAGTCTGCATTCTGCTGTGCAATGCTCTCACTCGGGAGGAGAGCTGATACGTGAGAGTGGATGTGACGGGCGAAGTCGTGCAAGTACATCTTAGTGGGTTTATCGAACTTATCGCAATCGTCCCAAATACAGCGGAATTCCTTCTCAGCGTTGTTGAATTGCCCGCTCTCATTGCGTTGCTCTCCGAGATGATCGGTCAAGATATGATTCCACATATGCTCAGCCTGAAGGAAGAACTTCCGACACTTCTCAGCCCTGTTCCCGGGCGGAGTTCGCCACTCGCATCGCCCATATGGTGTTCCGTCCAGCGCTAACGGTCGAGGCCGAGCACGGAGGCCGTGAATGATGAACTTTTGCTGGGGTTCACCAGGTTCACGGAGAACCTGCGCATTCGAACCTTTGTAAACGGCCGTACTGTTCCTGATGAAGTCGGCTGGTGTAATTAGCGACTGCCCTAGGTTCTTTATTGGTGCAACAAATGCAGCCTGGTAAGCTTGCCAAGCTGCGAGCTGAGTGACGAAAGAAGAGTTATCTTCCTCGAAGAAGGATCTAACCCATCGATGCACCCTGTCTGGCTCCTCCAACCTCAACATCTCCAGAAGCAGGTCCTCCGGCATGGGAGAAATTTCATGCTTGGATGGCAGCTTCTGTTCTGGGACGAGGACGAGCTCTTTGCTGACTTTGCGGGCACCATGCGATAGTTGGCGTATGAGAAGCTCAACAAGATTCTCTGGGATGATGGACTGGATAAGATGATCGACGTTGGACACGACGGCGGTGTACTGATAAAGGAAGTCGAGGCAGGCGTCAGTAAGCTCATCGTCGTTCAGTAACAACCAGCTCATGATGCGCTCCAGAATTTCTCTTGGTACATTTGCGAGAGTATTTGTAGCTTCCAAATTCACAGAGATTCGGCCGAGAGCTCGGAGAGCAGTCAAGATCGTTCCTCGATCCTCAGAAAGCATTTGCGAGAGAAGTGTCTTATATAAGGGATCGTCCGAATCCAAGATCATGAACGGTGTCAGCTGCTCAGCAAGATCCAGAGCCATGTGCTTCAACTCGATGAGCGAGTCTCTAGCTGGTAAATGCACAATGATGCAAATGAGAGCCTTTAGTGGGTAGAAATCTGACAAGAAATGAGCGTTATCAGGCAATGTCAGCATGTTCCGTAGCGTTAGAACTGCCTCCGAGATCAACACCATCTCATCCTGGTACTCCTCCGTCTGGAGAGCATCAGGTGTGTCCTTCTCGACTAGGTTGCTAATTCGTTCCAGAATATCGTTGTTGCCATTATTGCCATCCAAGACACCAATATCACGGGGGTCGATCTCATTATCCCACGATACGGTCCAGTTGACATGATAAAAGAGCCTGCCGACCTCCAAGGCCTTTTCGGTGAGACCCTCCGCCAAGCCGGGGAAACCATCGAATCTGTACTTATCGCCGCGTTCGTAGGAAATTTTGACAAGGTGATTTAGAGCGTATGCCTGCTCTGCAGGTATCTTGGACCGTAAGGCGTTGAGGCAGCGTGTATAAATGTTAGGGCCGTCATATCCAGCTACAAGACGTTAGATACCAACCTAAACCAATGGTGGGGTTGGAACTTACTACCCGGCTGCATTGGCTGGCCAGCTGGTGGCACTGGGCGATGCTGAAGGGGTTTGTGGAATTCATTTGGCGCATTGGCTGGGGTTGCGACAACTCGAAGTTGTAAGGGTTTGGTGTGCTTCGGCTGATAGGCAGCAACGAGAGGGGAATTGTTGTCGGGGTTGTTGACATTATGTACCAGGGACGGTCCCCTATTGCCCTGGGGACCTTGATGCATTTGGGGCGTCCCGTTCTGATGCGGCCCGGGGGGGACCTGTGGCGTAGGTGTAGAGACGGAGGGTGAGTTCGTGTGGCTCGGGGTTTGTTGCGCTGCTGCAGCTTGCCTCGTGCGAGAAGGACCTGTGTCGGGCTGGAAAATTACTCTTTGAGGCGGCGCCTCGCGTAGGCCTCTCGATGCGCGAGCGCTAGCAGCTGCATCAACTGCGGGTTTCTCACGAGTTGGTGTACTGTCGTCTCCAGATGCTACCGCGTCCGACGGATTAAAGTCTCTTTTGCCGCGGAAATTGTCTCGTGTCCGTGTTAGGAGTGCAGCGCCCTTGGCAGTGACGTCTTCCAAGATGTCCTTTGGAGGTGGCTCCTTTCCGTGTATGGTGCTGATCTCGAATGCGGCCAAGTTCTTGTAGAACTTCTCCTTCAATGCAAAGGCAGTGGATGCTTCGTTGTTGGAATGAATACCGAGTTCCGAGGCCATGCGGCGCCATGCAAGCTTCTCGTCTGATATCTTGTCGTAACCACCGTTTGCAACGATGTGGGTGAAGACTTTAAAAAGATCAAGGTGAATCAGACCAACTTTGGGTTCCGGGTCAAGAGTTGTACCTCGTTTAGTATGGTAGTCGCGCAGCCGGGTCATGAACTCCTCGTACTCGGGCGTGCGGTCGATGGTATGGAGAGGAACTTCCGATGCGGGGGCCATGATGGGCGCTGTAATCTAGGATACGCAAAAGCTTTCGGGTGGACTCAATTTGTTTGCGATTCGTGGCGGCCAACAATTGCGCCTGAAGCGCACCTTAAGCTCGATATTGGAGTCAATTGTGATAATGCGCTGGGCGGCTCGATCAATTATTGGGTGGGCGGGTGGATCGTGCCACTGCCTAAAAATTTCAAGCAAAACAAAGCACCTTAATTACTGTTTTTATATAAGAGTAAAGAGAATTAAAGGCAATGCGCCAGGTGGATTGGGAACGTGCTGGTTGCTGTGAGAGTCCGAGGGAGACGTGTGTCGTCGCGCTTCGAAAATCGACCGTCAAAGTTGCTAACACGTGAGGGTCTGGGACCATTGTGCAGCCAATCGGCTTGATTCCTGAGCTTACAGCAACGCCTCCATCGCCCTTTCCCTTAAAAAGGAGCTAACCTTGAACGTACAGCAGGAAGCTGAGGAAGATGGAAGGTACAACTTGGATGAGAGGGGTCGGGTTTTTTTTTATTTTCTTTTACTTTACCTCTTGTTTGATTTGAACCGTACCAATGCCGTGTCTTTCTCTTCTTATGCCAAGGAGTTATTTATTTGTTTGTATCACTTCTGCTAGATCAAGCTCGTAAACTTTATCACAACTCGCTCTGTCCAAATTTCTCTTATATGAGTTTACTTGGCAGCATTTTACCAACGGTCAATCTCTTCAATTTTGAGGCTGCTCGTGAAGGATATAATGTCGAGCCCATCGGCTTCATGCATCAGACATTGTCCACTCAAGTGGTTGGCCATCAAGCAAGAGAATTGGAAGCCCACGATATACGAGACGGCTTTCCTTTCTTCGACAGATACACTTACAATCACCCTTAAGAACAAGCAACTGCGTGAAGATGGATTGCCAGCCATGGTTCTGCTCGCATATAAGGGCGTCGATCCGTTAGTAAGTGTTTTAACTCCAGCATACAGAACATTGCTTACAATTTGCTATCCAGATGTCTCTTAATCTCAGTGATTTACTATCTCGACCCCATCAAATATCTCGCGCTGTCGGTGTGGACACCGATGTGCTGCAAATACGCCTACTGGTTGAGAATGAGGAGAGTGAAGTTTATTTCACTTTTGAGACAGCAAATGACTTCCTTTTAATCGCATGTATATTGGAGCGGACCGGGTTTGGAATTGGCAAACACACGGCCTTGAACAGTTGGGAGCTGAACACCGACCAGGCGATTACGAGCCCGGGGCCGGGACTCTCTTCAATATCACCGTCATTCTTCTCCCAGAATTTTGCTAGTCATAATTCACCCACGAATCCGCAGGCAGAGCCTTCTAATAATAGTCTGCAAGGGGCAAGTTCTTCGGCTTGGTTAAATCGCGGTGTCCAACACTATCAACAGTCATTATCGCCAATCCCGGCTTTATCGCCCTATCAACCGGTACTTATAAGCAGACGAGCGATAGCTGTGCAGCCAACTGCACACCTGAGTCCTTATCAGGTTTTTGCCCGGCCGAGATATGTTAGCTCTCCGCTGCGCAACTCCCATCCTACTCAGACAAATGAGTCCTCTCCCTCTACGGAGGTATTGCCATCCCCCGAAACGTTAGTTCGGCCTAACAATCAAACATTGGATTTACAGATATCTCTAGAGCAGAGAGCAGCCCCAAATCAATCAGATTTTGAAGGAGATGGGCAGCCCACAGGACCGGAGATATGTGAAGACTATCGACGCTTACTACCACCAACAAGAAACTTGCCCTTCATCAAGGAGGTACAGACAGACCCCTTAACCACAACAAAGGAAGCGGAAGACTCGAGAACAACCGAGGATGGAAGTAAAAGCAAGGAACAACTTGCTCCTGTTAAGAAGACGAAGTCGGTTGCAGAGAGAGGAAGACTTGTAACATGTACTAGGGCAGCAAAACCGTCCACGAGCGGGTCTAGGATTGAGAAGAGTAGCGAACAATGTGCCACAGAAAGCATAACTACAACCAGAGGCAGTTGGACACATCAGGACGATATCGATGAGATGGGTATCTTGGGGACCATCAATACACCATCTTCGGAGCAGGCTGATCCAGAGCCTGAAGCAGATATTGCTTCATACACAGGCCAACAGTCAAGTGGCCTACTGCAGCATTCTTCAGAAACACGACACTTCCTGCCGTGCCCTACCAAGCCTGAATCGCTTGTCTTATTGGCAGATGACGCCTTCTTCAAGGAAATGAATGCCAAAACAGGGACGCTGCTTGATCAGTTCAAAGCAGACGTCGGGCGTGGTTTGGATATGGCCGTTTGTGCCAGATTCTATATAAACCAAATTTTTAGATAACGGGCAAGCATGTACTATGATAAGTTGGTGGATTTGGCAGGTGTATTTCAAAAATGAGCTTTTTTCCTAAGCTAGCAAAAAAAGAATTAAAGCCCAAAAGAAGGGCGTCAAATCAATGTTCGCCTGTACAAACTTTGCAACGATGGGGATATTCCAGAAAGAAAGAAAAAACACATTTGTCGATCGTTTGCTGCAGCATAACTTCTTGAACTTCGCGTGCCTACGTGCCTGCATGACTTGCTAACTTTCTCCTACTCCTTAATCTTGACATAGTTGCTGGGGAATATGCCCTGCCGCGTACCAATCATGCCGGTCCTAAGGTAGTTAGTGAATCCAGATAGTTCAACAATCATCTTATAGGATACATACCACCAGTCATTGTCACTTTCCGTTTTCTTCAGAACTGTGATGATATCACCCTTCTTGAAGCCCAAGTCACCTGGCTGATCCGCATCGAAGTTGAACATGGCGATTGCCTGGTTCTGGTTGAGGCCTTGTGCCTTTGAGCCAAAGCTGGGTTTTGGCGCCGTGGGCCGTCCAGGAGCCCCTGTCTTCTGCCCAAGGTTTGGGTTGTCCCTGTATACATAGTCGTCGTTGAATCGACTACTAGAAGTGGCATGAGTGTTGGATCTGGATAAACCAGCCGCACCAGTCGGTTGGTCGTACACATCATCCTGCCATGTGCTGGACCGTGAAGGCCGGTTGAATTGATCGTTGTTGCTACGGCCGTTGTTGCTACGGTTGGTATTGCTGCGGGAGATACCCTCGCCGTAGGCATTGCCCTGGCTGCCGTTCCATACTGCATCGTCGCGGTCTCCGTAAACGGGCATATCGTTGTACATTGAGTCATCCATAGACGAAACCCTACCGCCACCGAACACACGGGAGTTCAGGATGTTCATGAGAGGACCAGCCTGAGGAGGAGGAACAACAGAGCCGGTCAGCAGCTGCTGAGCTGTGTAGCGAGTGCCATAGAGCTTTTCATTGGCGTCGCGACGCTCAATGATGGCCGAACCCTCGAGAGAAACACCTGCGAAGAGACCCTTGGTCTTGGAGTAACTGAACACACCAGATACACCCTTGAGAGACGCAGCACCTGCAGCTTCGGCGTTCCTGCCCACAGGTCCCGCTGCTAGGGACACATTGCCTCCCAGGGTTATGGAACCGGCCTGCGCAAATGTCTTGACGGCATGATGATCGTTGAGGATGAAGACAAAATCGGTAAGCTCGAAGCCTATCTGTCCACCAAATCCTCCGCCGACCGTCGCAATGGCGCTGGGAGCGCTCCAATTGCCGTTCGGGAGGCGTGCGACAACAAGCCCGCTTCCAAATCGACCCGAGCCGAGGAATCCGGCCTTGAGAACGGTGATGACGGCGAGGCCCTTCGCGTTGCTTAGGATAGACGGCGGGATGACCTTGTCGGGCCCAAAAGCTTGACGCGGGTTGATGAAGGACGTGAGAATCTGCCCGCACTTCTTGCATTCCGCTAATGCGCAAAGGAGAAATGTCAGTCTTTTGAGTGCACATTCACAGAAGCCGGTTGCAACAACGGCGGTACTTACACGCCATAGACGACGGGAGAGGATTATGAAGACCCATTGTGAAAATGAAAGTGTGATTGTCGTAACTATGCGATCAAACAACGAGCTTGCGCTTGCGGATGGTGAACTTGGTGAAGAATGGCGAGACTTTTCGTCAACATCAAGGGTCGTTTTCGGTGCCCGAAGGCGGGGTGGGTATGGAACGTATATCCCAATACCAGTATTCGGTGAGTGACGTAGCTAGGACCATATAGAGCAAGAGCAAATATGAAGGATGCTTTCCCCTGGGCTTTCTAGGATAACAGAGAAAGAGCGTGGAAGGTGATGACCGTGCAACGAGAAAAAGGAAAATACCAGAAAGTGAAAAGGGTATCGCGAGTTATGGTGATTCCGGGAACAACGGGGGCTTTAAAGGAAGCGAGTCAAGGCGACACGACGCCCGTTCCGCTACAGGTAATAGGTAGTAGGCAAGACTAATGCATGTACGACAAACGGCGCGGACGGGGGTGGATGGGGAAATGTGAGCTACGAATTGCGAGGCGCCGAGGAATTGAAATTCTTCGGCGGGAGTCAGCAGGTCCGAGGCCAAGCTTTCCAGTGGGCTGCTTCACAGACAGACAGGGTGCAGCCCTTCTATATGTACCTCTTCCGTACCTTGCATGCATACATGGTGATGGACAAAATAGCCCGAACTCTGCACACCCAGATATCCGTCGAATACAGGACGGTATATTTTGGCGCAAGAGACCTTTCTCTAGAGATCTATTCCCACCACTACTATAGTAGTAGTTCTATGTATGTACATACATAGTACTACTAGTAGTTTCCCAAAACCGGTTCTCTGTCACACCTGGCAGCTCCGCCCGCGTATTTCCTGCGGGGGACGCGTGGCGTAATTGTGTGGCGGTGCTGTCCTTTCAGTGAGCAGAGGGGCAAAAAAAGGTTACTGCGAGTTCCGGCAGTGCTCGTCCGGTGTACGGAGTACTCCGTAGAAGAGTCGGTGCTGGCGCTCCTTGGGGCACCAACGCTTTGCCTCTTCGTCGTCATTTGTTGCAGGGGGTTTCAAAACCTCCTTCATCAACGCGACCACCACGACCAGCGACCAGCCATACCTGCGTACATCGTCATATACCAAACAGCTCACCGAAGAATCTCGCTCTACGCTTGCCCCATATCCGCGTCAATAGATCATCGAGACGAGGCCTCGACTGGGATCATATTCCAGCGCATGCGATAAATCGCCCGGACGTACCACGATCTCCAGAGACATTGCAAAGAGCCATTGTCAAAATGTCGGAAGCCTACGAGCGTGAGCGCCAGAACAATGCTCGGCTAGATGATCTAGCCGGCAAGGTGTCCGCCCTTCGCGGCGTCACCGTCGACATCTACGACCACGCCCGTTCGCAGGACGTCATCGACAACACCGTACGTCTTCTTCGCAAGCGCCCCTAATAACAGGTTGTAGTGACTGATGTGGAGTGCAGTCCGAGACCTTCTCATCGATGGGCTCACAGCTCAAGGGGTCAGCTGGCAGATTGACGCGCATGGCTGCCTCGGGGAACAAGGTCGCCATCATGAAGCTATCTGCTATCTGCATCGGCATATTCCTTGTCCTTTATTACGGGCTAAAGTTAATTTTTTGAACAAGCTGGCATTATACGGCGACACAAACGGTTACTAAGCCTAATGAAATTCGGTGTTGGGACGATGGACAAGGCGAATTTTTTGAGAAGAATCATTTGAAAGCACCACCCGAGAGCACGGTGAATACGAAGATGTTTGCCTGATTGTGGTATTAGCATGTTTCTATGGCGTTAGTACTGGGAGCCTTGGTATTTTTATCGATTGTTACGCCCACCATTCTTGATATTGGGCGCTTCCCCTCGAATATATATATATAGATAGATATATATATGCATTTTAGCTGGCTGCAATCTACATGAACTCCAAAAAACCAAAACCCGCATGCCCGCCTTTCCGAGATATAGCGGAAACCCGTGAACCTCCTAACTCGTTAACCTTCTTTTCCTAAAATCACCAAAACCCCCCGAGCATGGTCTACTGCCATACATTAGAGAATAGATCATCGCCACCTTCACCTCCGAAACCACCTGAGGGCTTGCTCGTCGTTGATGTGGGACCGCTTGACCAACCACCGAACTCTTCGTCCGCAGACACCTTGGGCGCCGGGTTAAACCCCCCTCCAGCACCGGGAATAATGGGGGTGGTAGCGAACGATCCTCCACTAGCACCCCATCCGAAGTCACTCGAATTGGTCGTGATGGGAGCAGCAGGCTTCTGCGGAGGGGCTGCGGCTGCAGGAGCAGGAGCTGCCCAGTCATTGCTGCCCCAAACGTCGGCACCAGAGATGTTCGCTGCGGCGTTGAAAGCCGGTGTAGGCTTGGGCGCAGGCTGAGATTGCGCCGGAGTGCTTTGTGGCGCAGAAAGGTTGAAAACAGAACTAGATGTCTGTTGAGGGGGTGCTTGGGTCTGAGGAGGAGGAGATGTGGTAGTTACGGGAGATGCTAGGTCAAAGAGATCGCCCATAGAGGATGACTGCATAGGCTTTGACTGAGCCGGGGGCGACGGGGACGCGAACGCCCCAAAGTCACCGAAGCCGGAGTTTGACGTATTACTTTGGTGCGTCGTAGTCGGTTGAGCAGGCTTGGAGTTGAAGAAGCTTCCTCCACTCAACCCGCCGAATGCATTGTTCGAGGGCTGAGCAGCAGGCTTAGCGCTGCCGAGACTGGCAAATGGGTCAGCGGGCTTTGGGGGAGCTGGAGGAGCCGCTGAGATGCTTAGATTGCTAAAGGCATCTCCGAAACCTCCTGACGAACCCTGGTACTGCTGTCCAATTTGAGGAGAACCCATCCCCCCAAACGAGCCTTGCGACTGGTGCCGAGGTTGAGCCTGGGGCTTCGGTGCTGAAGCGTATAGAGAGAGTATAGATTGCTTTAGGTCAGGACGCGACTGGGCACCTGGGCTGCTCACACCTGTGGTACTAGCTGGGCGAGGTGGCGCTGTAGCACCCCCTCCCAAGAAGTCCAACCCCAACAATGAGTCTTTTGTGCTTGTAGCCTTCGGGGGTGCAGGATCCGCCTTGGGAGGTACCTTGTTGACAAGTGAAGGGCCAGTAGAGCTCGAACGCGCAGGAGCAGGCTCATCACTCCCGAACAAGTCCACTGCTGGTTGAGGGGCCGGGCGGGAAGCAGCGCCGGAACCCTTCCTGACCGACTCGCTGCGGTCGATGGCCTGCTTCTCCTTTACGACGCTCAAGGGAACATCATCGTCGCCCTCCACGTCCAGCGTCGAAGGATCGGGTCGCGGACCGTCCATGGCCCATCGCTTCAGCTCGTACTTTGTGCGGATAAAGTTCTCGATCTTGGCTTCGGAGGGGGCGTGGCCTGGGGCCAGCTTGGCCTCCCAGTATTTGTTGGCGCGAGCGTTGCCCCAGCTGAGAATGCTCTGGAGCTGTTCGTCAGTCCAGGAGTCGAGATCGACGGACTTGACGCGACTAATATGTGTGCCCATGCCACGATGTATGCCTGAGCAGCGGATACAGACGAAGACGCCTAGGTTCCAGCTGGCCCATCGTGGATCTATACAAGTGTCGTCGTCAGTACGTGGCATCACTCCCGTGTATGTAGATGGCGGATTGATCGAATCTACGTACGCTTGTTCCTTTTGCAGTCGGCGCAGACCTTGTTGGCTTCGAGCTTGACGAGGCTCTTGAGGGTCGCTGTGTTTTGCGCCGCCCGCTCGGCGGCAGGGTTGGGTGCTCTTCTAGACATGTCGCTGTGATCGGTTCTCCGTTGTTTGATAAATCAGGAACTGTTGATATAGATTCGTCAAGCAGATGTTTTGAAAGATAAGGGGGTTCGAAGGTCGTGCCTAGAGTCAGAAATATGAGTGCCTAAGTTGGTGATGTGGTTCAAATGGCGGCGGGCACCCCCACTAAAGGATATTGAGACTTGGCACCGCTCTTAGCGCAAAGCGAGATCGATCTCCTTCTCCAAATATCAAGGAGATGCTGGAGCGAGGCAGCAAGAAAAGGATAAGGTTTCCAAATAAGAACGGATTATTCTTCATGCCATCTCTATTGTCATAGCGCCAAGCAGAATCTTCTGGATGTTTATGCAATTTCCCCTAGCAAGGGCTTTGCCCAATTACCCTTAATTGGCCGAAGTCGGGCATAGATGATTATGTACACTTGCTACCCATAGGTCACCACTAATAGGAGTTCTTGCAACTGGAATCAGATAAGCATTCCAGGTAGATAGATGGGTAAGCACTGCTGCAAAATTAAACCGAATGATTTGCTACATCAAAGCGTCAAGGTGAATAGCGGCACGGCATAGTACCTGTGGCACAGAATTTGCGTCTTTTGAAAAGCGATATGTATGATGCAATACCTTAGTAGGGGGTGGTGATGGGGAAAGTGGCCAATATTCCTCCTCAGCGAGGAATCTGTTTGAAGTCTAGGCCATCATCGCTGTCGACTTCGCCATCAATGATTTGTCACAGCTCCAACAAATTTGCGACAGAACCTCAATCCAATCCCGATTCATTGCAACGCATCTTTCTTTGCAATATTTCCATAACAATAGACAATACATAAAGCATCCTTAAAAGCCTCATCGATGCGCTTTTCTCCCCTCTTTACCAGCTTCCTCTACAGCTTTTCCAGGTTTACTAGAGCGAGAATATTGTCACCTCCATCTCATTTGGGTGCTCTACGACCATTACCACTGCGATCCATGTCAGGCATCCCTCTTATCGGCGCGCTATTTGGTTCATCGTCATCCAACAAGGCATCCAACATGACTTATCCCGACCAGCGCTCCGACGATGAGTGGCGTGCTGTTCTCAACAAAGGTAATACTTCAAGCTAGGCCTCATGCATGTATATCAAAACTAACGTAATCTACAGAGCAGTTCCGTATTCTGAGGCAGAAGGGCACCGAGCCTCCCGGATCTGGCCAGTTTGACAAGCACTACCCTGAGGAAGGTGTCTATACCTGCGCCGGGTGCAACACCCCCCTGTACAAGGCCAACCACAAGTTCAAGTCTGGCTGCGGGTGGCCGGCCTACTTTGACAGCCTCCCCGGAGCCGTGACTCGTCATGAGGACCGCGCCTTTGGTATGGCAAGAACGGAAATTGTTTGCTCCAACTGCGGTGGGCACTTGGGACACGTCTTTAAAGGCGAGGGCTTCCCTACGCCTACGGATGAAAGGCATTGCGTCAACAGCATCAGCTTGAACTTTTCTCCAGACGATAAGGTTGTCAAGGAGGGGGAGGACAAGAGTAAGGCCTAGACACTCCGGTTTCCCTCTTTCAACAGAATGGATAGCTCTGATACGTGTAGCAGCCCAGTAAGTACCGATAGCAATTGAGTATCAAGTATCTGTACAAGAGACATGCTTCCTTCAAGAAGCCATGGTAACTGTCTATCCATGAGGTGACAAATCATAACAGCACATAAGCATAACACTGAGTGCATTTTCGCAATCTGCTACAATTCTCATGAGTAGAGCACCGTTTGTGCTTATCAGATCACGAGACATTAGTCAAAAAAGCATGACGCCAAACCGTTAATCATGTGTAGAAGTATGTATATTTTAGCTGCTGACTCGAGCAGCATTTGCTACACGTAGGCTGTCCCATGAGGAGTGCAAAAAAAGCTGGGGTACGGACGCACAGCAGCAATGGAGAGCCGCAACTGACCGCACAGTCTACAGTGAACCCCCGTTTGCATGTGAAAGACGCTAGCTTCATCCATCGTAGACCACTGACGCCGAGACCCGCATTCCCCAGATGCCTCGGTCGACTTTCTCGTAGCTGATGTCAGCGGGCCTTTGCGCGTCTCTGTTTCATTGTACCGAGCTCTTTCCTCCTGATCCTAAACATCCGAGGTTCGTTGCGCAGGTTGATATATTCTTTCATCCCCAGATTTCCTACAGATTGTATCTTTCTTGTCTTACTACCTCTCCAATTCCTCACTCTCCATCTACACGATCTCTTCCCGCAAATCTTCCACAAATCTAGTCAAGATGGGTGGTAAGTAACCGAATTAGAGGCTAGACCGAGCGCATGTTAACCAGCTGTTAGCTCTCGACAGAATTTCACAGATTGGTGGCCAGATGTCTGGCAACCCTACCGCTGGTGGCAAGGAGAGAATTCTTGAGAAACGCCCTGACGATGTATGTCACCGACTTCACATGTACTAAACCACTAGACCGCGCCGACTAACAAGTATATACAAGGTCGTCGTTACCGCTTGCTGCCGCAGCGCCTTCACCAAGGGCGGCAAGGGTGGCTTCAAGGACACCGCCGCCGCCGACCTGATGACCGGCATCCTCAAGGCCGTCATCGACCGCTCCAAGATCAACCCTGCCCTCGTCGAGGATATCTGCGTCGGCACCGTCCTCGCTCCCGGCGGTGGTGCTACTGAGATGCGTGCTGCCAGCTTGGTCGCCGGTTTCCCCGAGTCAACAGCCGTGCGCACCCTCAACCGCCAGTGCTCTTCTGGTCTCCAGGCTTGCGTCGATGTTGCGAACCAGATCAAGGCGGGTATGATTGATGTCGGTATTGGCGCCGGCGTTGAGAGTATGAGTACTCAATACGGGTAAGTCGAGCAGTTGTCACATGCCTAAACAGAATGAACGGCACGGTGGACTAATAGTTCTCCAGCCCTGGCGCCGTTACCGAGTTCTCTGAGCTCCTCGAGAGCCACCCCGAGGCCGCCAACTGCAAGGTCCCCATGGGTGTGCTGTCCGAGAACATGGCCAAGGACCTCAACATTTCCCGCGCTTCCCAGGACGCCTTCGCCGCTTCCTCTTACCAGAAGGCCCTCGAGGCCCAGAAAGCTGGCCTATTCAAGGAGGAGATCGCTCCTCTCAAGGTCAAGTTCGAAGACCCCAAGTCCGGCGAGACAAAGGAAATCGTCGTCGACAGTGATGACGGCATTCGTCCTGGTATTACTGCTGAGTCCCTCGGCAAGATTCGTCCTGCCTTCGCCAAGGATGGCAGCATTCACGCTGGTAACGCCTCTCAGATCTCCGATGGTGCCGCTGCCGTCCTTCTCATGAAGCGCTCCACCGCTGAGAAGCTTGGCCAGACCATCATTGGCAAGTACGTCTGTGCTTCTATAGTTGGCGTTAAGCCCCTTCTCATGGGCCAGGGCCCTTGGAAGGCCATTCCCAAGGCCCTCGACCTTGCTGGTATCTCCAAGGATGACGTCGACATCTACGAGATCAATGAAGCCTTTGCCTCTCAGTGCCTGTGGTCTGCCAACCAGCTTGGCATTCCCCATGAGAAGATCAACCCCAAGGGCGGCGCTATTGCCTTTGGCCACCCCCTGGGCTGCACCGGTGCTAGACAAGTCTCCACGCTTCTGTACGAGCTGAAGAGGACAGGTAAGAAAGTTGGCAACACGTCGATGTGCATTGGTACCGGCATGGGGATGAGCGCCGTATGGGTTGCTGAGTAGGGTGTTACATGATTAATGGATGACCACGGATTAGCATTTACTTTTTGGACATAGACAACACTGTATGATTAGTACCACGACGTACCTGAACAAGAATATTTTTTCTGACTTGGCAGAAGCTACGGTTGATGCCGTAACTGTTTTCGTGGATTGAATTTGCATTCCCGGTTCTTTTATATTTATATTAGATAGGGGTTGCAGTCACAAAGACTAAGTAAAGGCTTGATCAGAAATCCTCGACCTTCGTCCCAACGCCCTTATTATTCGCAACCTTGACGAGGTGTGTCCCGACTACTAAATCCATCAATCCCAAGCCAACACTTTTGTAGACTACCGTCCCATCGCGTAACCACCTTGCCAGGCTGTCCTCTTCCCTCTTCTTTTTTTTATTTGAATCTGAGGAGTGTGCCGACATTTTCCTAAAAGGAAGACTGAAGCCCGACTTGGGGCTGGACGGTGACCTGGTGGGACTGTTTGATCCCGACGCCTTGTCTGGCTCCGAGGAGAAGACTGTGGACATGGACTGGGTGCTGGTGTCCAGTCTGTCGGAGTCGGCGGTCGATATAGAGTTTTGGCTGTGGATGGTATTCGTCTCTGAATCCTCCACGGCTAGACGATTTAACATGACCAGTTCACCGAGTCTGTTCGTTGATTAGTATTGATAGGATTCGACTTGGGATAATGCACCTACTCAACCAGTTGACCAGGTCCGATCTTCGCGTTGATGATCTCGCCTGACTCTTTCAAGGCGCCTTCGAGTGTGTCCACGACTATCACGCCACCCTCCTCAGCGTGCTTGTGGAAGTGCCGATGGGGTCGATCGTGATGTTTCGTCACCTGCTTCAGCAGAGCCTCGGGCAACTCTTTCACTTCGGGAGTAAAACTTCCCACAGCCACAATCAGCCTACCCTTTCTCCTTCCCTCGTGAGAAGTCAATATCCCACCATCAAACAGCTCATCCCTTGAGGGAGTGCAGCAGTAGATGACGTCAGAGTCCAAGACATTCTCCGTCAGCAACCGGTCGAAGTCATGAAAGGCGGGCGTCAGGATGTTGAACTTGCAGGCGTCCCACCCTTCCCTCTGGCGCACGCGCTTCTGCACCTTCATCATCCTCTTCATGAACAGAGCGGTGGTGTCGGAGAAGCGGTGGTTGATGATGTTGACGTTGCGGACACCGCACCCCCGCATCATGAGAGCCAGGCGGATATGCCAGTAGGCTTGGTTGCCGGCGCCGAAGACGGTGATTGACCGTACGTGACGCCTTCGAGAGACCAAACATGCTGAAGCGAGGGCCGTGCGAAAAGCTGTGAGGGTGTTCGCATGGATGAGTGCGGTTTGTTGGCCCGTGGGAGAGAAAAGGTTCACAACTCCAGTGGGCACGATGGGCGTTGTTGAGGGGTTCTCCATCAATGCATCCGAGGTTGTGAGAGATGCGACTAGCTACTTGTGAGTGACGGGCTCGAACGATATGGGATGTCGGAGATCTTACTTTTGCAGCCCATGCCTTCGGGCCCGCAAGAAGGCATGTACAGTGTCGTGGCTTTGGAACCGGCATGGTAGGTCGAAGTGCGATGAGGCTGTTGATACAGACCCTCTGGATCGGCCTGTGTATTCGTCGAGAACTCATTAAGAGCCGAGGATAAGACACTGCGGAACTCGTCCAGCTCATCCACCGTCAGATCCTCCAGGATTGACTTGACCTGGTCGTCTGAGAGGACCGTCAGCGTCATGGTGAACGATCAACGCACAAGTCGACTGAAGGTTGCCGGCCGGATACAAAAAATGAAAAAAACACAGGATTCTTGACGCAAATGTATGCAGTGTTATTTGGCTATGATGTTATTTTTGCTAGCCGGCCAGGTCGGCTGCTGATTAACGCCGATTAGCGAGCTTGTTGCCATCCGCGACTAGACTCCCTTGAAATGATTACGGAGTAGAAACGTGTATCTTGTTAGGTCGCTGGGCTTGGGTAGGCGAGATGGATGGCAACTACTAGTAGATAATGGAGATGAGTGATGCTCTGAAGCTTGATTTTTGATTCTTGATTTTTGATCTGTTGAATATTGCCAAGGCTTTCTTGATTTTTGGAAAAATGTAAGAAGTGGTGTTACACAAGCAATAATCGGCAAGGACATCCTCATACACCTACCCGAGAACTACCTATAGAAGCTTTTGTATTTAATTACAGCACTCTTATGGTGATTCGTCCTATTTACGTCTTGAGCAAAGGAGGCCAGCTTAAACTACTGAGCGCGGACATTAATTTTACTTCCTTGTTATGCTAATTGAAGTTGGCTGTCTCCGGGAACATAAAGATGCGTCGCAAAAGTGACTTGGCGATCAATGCCTCATCAATGCTTTTGCTAAAGGCTTGGTCTCTAATACACTAGCACCAGCACTAATAAGATAAGTATAGAGCTATATCTATACTCCATACTCTAGAGGAAGCCTGCGCGATGACATTTCGTGCATAAGGCGGGTGGTCAGGCACCGTAATGTCTCAGATCCGTCCCAATCCATCTGGTGGGCAATAGCCAGTCAAAAGTCATAGAACAGGGGTGATGGCGAAGTTGGGATCGCAGCAGTCTGAAGGTGGTCCGCCACATGATAACTGAAGGTCGGCAGTTCGATTCTGTCTCACCCCATTCTTTTTTTGCCATTTTTGCCTAGAGCACTGCGAGTATAATATATAATATAATATATATAATATACGCGCTGCTGCTAAGTTTTATTCGGTCTGACTGATTGTTATTGAGTTTGAAAGCTATTTGGGTATATATGGCTCGATTGTGTGTTACGAGGCTGAAGCTTCGGATTGTGTGTGAAGAAGACTGGGCCTCTGGCTTTGCGCTGACATCGTCGGGATTCGGGAAGTAAAAAAAAAAAATTAAAAAAATAAAAATGAATAATATGCGCGCTGGATCTGCTAAGTTTTGTTCGGTCTGACTGATTATTATTGAGTTTGAAAGCCATTTGGGTATATGTAGCTCGATTGTGTATCACGAGGCTGAAGCCTCGGATTATGTTTAAAGAAGACTAGGCCTCTGGCTTTGCGCTGACAGCGTCGGGATTCGGAAGTAAAAAAAAATGAATAATATACGCGCTGCTTGTCTTCGGTCTGACTGATTGTTAAAGTTTGAAAGCAATTTGGGTATATATAGCTCGCTTGTATTGCGAGGCTGAAGCCTAATATTATATTTTAAAAGATTGGGCCTTCTGGCTTTGCGCTGCGTGCGTCGGAAAATCAGAAAAAATGAAATAGTAATAATATACGCGCTATATATAGAGAAGGTTTATCATATTCCTCTATTCCCTTCGTCTCTCTCTCTATATCTTATTTATTAAAAAAAATCAAATCTAAATATCCTTAATATTAGTTTATTATATTAACTTATAGTAGAAGCAGTATCCTTCCCTCCTAATAGAGACTATTACAAGCTACTAGCAGTACTCGATAGTAAGAGGTAAAAAAGGCAAAAAGATATGGGGTGAGACAGAATCGAACTGCCGACCTTCAGTTTTCATGTGGTCAAGACCACCTTCAGACTGCTGCGATCCCAACTTCGCCATCACCCCATGTTAATCGGCGTTCTTAGCATGGTATATAATATTCTCCCACAGGCTGAGAGATCTGCGAATGTCCGTAAGCAAGACGAAATGCTGAATACTTCTCAAAGCCTGCCTATATGATCTCTTCTATTCATCCTGCGCTTGTTGAGATATTTATAATAAGATTGCACGATGTTGCTAGACCGGTTCAACATGAGTCGGGAGAAGCTCTGCGATGAGAATTCAAAGAATCGTCAAGATTGCTCTCTTTAGATATCCGAGCATGAGATCATTCGGAGTAGATATTGGAGAACACATATCGGGCAAGTATGGCTGGCCGCTGTATTTAGCCGAAAAATGTCATGGCATTGAAGCATCGATTATTCTCTTCACTACACACCGCCCATGTTCGCTTGATGAGTGATGATCCGTCGTTTGATATGTACGCCGTCTTCTCTGCCTCGCTTGGAATAAAATAGACAACGCGTGTAGAAGCAGTAAGCCGAACAAGTATTCCTGCACCTGGCCGCCTGATTTGTTTCTGCCTATGAATTCAACCATGTATATTTGAACCACCATTTGACGATTAAGTTTGGGTCGTCAACGACGCGTGTCGGGGCTGTGTCTTTCGGCGCCTACGTAGATGACACTTAAGGTTGCCTGGGACTAACGCAATAGAGCTTTACGTAGTGCTACGGCAAAAGTTGAAAAGCTCCTGCGGAATCATTACTGTTTCAAGATTGCTGCAGAAGCCTCTTCTCCAACAAAGTCGCCCTAAAACAGCAACCGAGACAAAATAGGAAGAAAAGAAGCCAATGGTACGACTCTGGTAGAGCTTTGGGAGCATGTGAATGGCCAAAGGTTTTGAGTCGTGAGCATTGACCAATCAGCGTGCCAAGCCAAGCCCCAAAATTGGGGGCAACGTGCTGACCGTTGCTCTGCTACTGACGTCGGAAAGCGAAGAAAAGGTACACGCATCCATTTCCCTATATGTACGGAGTACAATCACTACCTCAAACCAAACTCTCGCTTCCACCACCAACCGTACCTCCTTTACATTCCGGGTTTCATCATCGACATCGCGAGACTCTACTCCGAAATTACGCACGCAAAGCGTTTACACACCTCACCCGTTCGCACAACATCCTAGCCTGCCGGCTCTACGCCTTCCTCTAGTCGGACAACAAAGGCCACGGCCGACAAAGTCAATCAAGATGTCTATCATGGATGAGTTCAAGACGAGGAACTTTAGTGCGTGCCCTTCCGCAAACCCATAACGTCCTCAAAACTGCTTTCTAACACTTCCTCAAAGGTATTTACGGGCAATGGTAAGCAATGCGACACGCGGCCAGCTGCGACGAATTGGATGCTTCGACACGAGCGAACGAGACTCTGCTTGGCGCAAGGCCTAAGGCCTCTATGTATTTGCCGCGAACAGTCATTAACGGGTGAATAGGCTTGGGATTCTGTCAATGATTCTCTGCTTTGCCACTGGCATCTCCAGCATCTTCACCTTCCATGTCGTTATCATCATCTTTTGCGCCCTGGCTCTGTAAGCACAACTTAGGAATCAACGTATTTACAAGGAGGATATTGTTCTGACAAACAACACAGGGCATCGGCCTTCCTGATTATTTTCATCGAGATCCCCCTGCTCCTCCGCATCTGCCCTACCTCGGGCAAATTTGACGAGTTCGTTCGCAAGATCTCGACCAATTACATGCGGGCTGGCGCTTACGCTGCTATGGGAGCTGTCCAATTCATCAGCCTTGTCGATATGCCGACTGCTCTCATCGCCGCAGCCGTCTTCCTCCTGCTAACGTCCGTTTGCTACGGCCTCGCTGGCCTCAAGGGCCAGGACTTTGTCGGCAGCAAGACCCTCGGTGGCGCCGGCGTCGCCCAGATGGTTGTGTAAAGAGGATGTACATGCTATTCTTAGTCGATCTGTTCAAGTGGTGCAGAGGCGTTCTGCAAGAGAGTTTTTGCACTGAGGTATCGGATACGGACCTCCTCAAGCTTGTCGACAGCAGCCAATATATTGATACCACGAGTACGAGCTATGAATATGAATGGAGCAGCGGAGGAACGAAGTTTGCACTGTTGGGGGTTTAGAGGAAGAAAGAGGACCCCAGGGCGGGTAAACGCAACGTTTACTGGTTGCTGGCCCTTTTTGTGTACGGATAAGGTGTTTATTTTCAAAACCTTGAAGTTTGTAGGCGTAAAGCGCCACTGTTGCTGATTTAACATTAGTCTGCATCATTTGTGTGCCTCGAGCTCTGATTTCTTGTTTTCTTCGGCGTCTGGGATCGATGGTAGCCTTTGCTTCGGTCTCTTCTTGTTCTAGGATGGTGATTACGATAGACGTTACAACTACATATAACTTTGCAAATCGACAGCCGAAAAAGTACAAGTCACAATCTGCACCGCATTCTATTTCAATTTTTTTTCTGTACGTGAGGTATGGCATTGAGCAGTTTTTTTAAGGCCTCTTTTGTGTTGATGATTCGGCCTATATTTGGCTGGATCCCTGAGGAAATATAAGACGATACGTTCTGCCCATGACTCAAAGGGGTGGTGGGCTTTGGACAGACTTTTACTCGATGACTCTTATGGACTTGACTTTTTAACGCTGGGTTGCCGAAGCGAGTGCCGATCAGATGCAGGCTGGGTCATCTGCAGGTACGCCTTCTCGGAAAGGGGAGGCAAAACAGGTGATGCTACCATGGGGGGACCATTAATAAGTGCATGATCAGCTCAAGAGAGTTTTCAGGACCCATCTTTCGCGTTCGGACGGCAGTAAGCGATGGGGCGATGAATGCAGCCGTTATGTAGACGCAATGTATGTAAGATGTAGGGCTACTTCGGTCTCCTGGACGAGGCCGTTTCAATGAGCCATACTCTCCCAATATCGACTCACCTCGCCTAACGGGACCATCTATACATGATTGTTTCCAAGGCCCAATCGTGAGGAGGGGAAAAGGCGTTATATGTTGTGATGGTGAGCCGCCAGCACACCACCGCGCAGCAGGCGCCTACAACGAACTTAGCCCAACCCCCGCCTGGGAAAACCAGCCAGGAACCGTGCGCCAAGTTTGCGAAACGTGCAGCAAAGCAGGCAGCTTATGCCACCATGTACTCCGTAGGCAAATAATGGGTGCACTGCTCGGGTAGGCATCCCAATGCGTTCTCACGCTGCAGGATATAGGCGTCACTAAAGGTCTTAGAGTTTACTGCAGCAGGCATAGGTATTCAGCACACATGGCATTGAATTGTTATCAGGTTAGTGTTACTGTTCTGCTGCTGGATACCTTGGACTCTAACGCCGATCCGGGGAATTGAATGATAGCGCTGCGAGCACCCAGTGATAAGGCAAGGGCCAGCAGCCCATGACGTTTCACTGGTGGCGGTCCACTGCAACCGCAGCTGCACAACCCGCGCGCACGCCGCAACCCGCGAGCTGTACTTGAAGCCGCAACCCCGTGGTCTGTTGAGGTACTTGTGGCTAAGTAGCAGTTTTTACCAGCAGTAACTTTTGGGGTACATACTTCGTACCTGTTGTAGGCAGGGCGCATCAAGGGCGGCAAGAGGCTTAAGCCCCCCCAGCAACCTCCGACTTTCTGTCACGGACGATCCCCATCGTTAGCTCAGGCAACCCATACCTTATCTAGGACATCACGGGACGCTGGCACAGGATCAGGACCACGCCCATCCCGCCATCATCCTTAGGCTTCAATCCTCATTTCATCCTTTCTCAGGGCTTGCACTCTTCTCCTTGCATATGTTTCTTTCTTGTTTTACTTTTTGTTGTTTTGTTTGACCTGCCGTCTGCGCAAATCAAAGCATCTAATCTACGCTCGTTGATCTACTACTTACTAGCTACGTGCTTTAACTTGATCCGTCACTCCACGACTGCATTGCATCCCATCCACCCCCGGCACGGTCAAGTCATCGATTCGAGTCAGCCTGGACCGCGACCCATCCATCCGCCTTTCGGCCTGCGACGACCAACCCCCATACACGATTGCCTTGCGGGAGGCTCCCCCGTAAATCTGGTACCAGTTGTCCTGCAGCAACAAGCAACAGCAGCACCATCTGCCACCGCAACTAAGCCGGACTCCGTCTTCCCGTCGTCCCTCGATCCCGCCGCTCCCCAGAGATAAGACACCAACGATGGAACAGCTGGTCCGGCTACGGAACCATCCCATCAATGCGTGAGACGTTCATACGGCTCATCACCCATCACCGCCGACGTCCAGCCATACTTCTCAGCCCCCCGAGCCCTTGATTCCTGTTCACATGCATCAACACCCCCGAGCGCCGGCCCGGATAGGGTCTCCGGCGCTTTCATCTGCACCGCCAACGCCTCAGCCAGACTCGACTCGAAGAAATAACACCCGGGACCGCGATGCGACGGCGGAACGGGCAAGAGCTGCTTCAAATGCTACGAGGGGCGATCCTCCTGCTTCGCCGCACCCAGACGCCGCCTCCGGCCCGCCTGCTGAGGCTATCAAGAAGCTTGACCAGATCGTTCAGGTATGTTGCCAGATAGGATATGCTCGGTACGGAGCTGCGCTAACTGTGCGAACAGAACTTCTTCCTCAAGGTCTTCGTCGTGATCGCCAACGCAAGGATTAAAGTCAACGAGGTTCGCGTTCAGGGCAACCAACCAAAGCTAAATAAATGGGTAATTAATCCCCAGTCCTTCCTCTTGTCTGCCTTCGGCGTGCTAACGCCACACCAAGTTCCAATTAGATACCCATGAGATAGAGGACTGCAAGGAAGAGATCAGGCCGTGGAAGACATGTGGCACTTTTGAGCACCGCCCACCTCCCCTGATCATTGAAGTATACCTGGACACGTCTCGCCTTAAGGAAAGCCAGACTCTGGTCATCGTCGACGAGGATGGGAAACGATGGGATGTTATCGAACAGCTGACATCAAGCTCCTCGTTAGGCGGTAGCTCTGGTATGCCTGGGCGGGTCAATGATGTTGTGCTTGAGCGCTGGCGGGTTGATCTGGACTTAACCGGAGGCGTACCGACGGATGATTTTGGTCCAATCTTACCCACCATTTACAAGAAGGCTATCGTCTTCTTCCGATCTCTTTTCTCCTGCGCCGCCATGCTCCCCGCCTGGAACTTCGCTAGTCACGAAGCAGTAAGGAATTCACATCAAGCACTCACACCAAGAATACGTATACGGACCTCAGACAGGGACGGGAAGGGTATTGATAGGCTCACCACCCCGATCGGCCCCAGAGGCGCCACTGCTAATGAATACGTTTTCGGAGACTTGGAAGTACCTGTTGGTAGGCTGCGGACTTCCGTTGTCTACCGGAATAACTGTCACTTCCGCATCGACGACTCGGAAGCGCTCCTCAGCTCGAGGCTGATGGGTGTCGATGATAACTTCTTCAAGCCCTCTTTACCTCAATCGCATGACAGGAATCGCCCACAGGTGGCGGAAGTAGGTTCTTTGCGAGATCATCGCCATCACCGATACGTCGGCGATGTCCATCAGACTTACGGCAGCCTCTCCACGTTTCATGGAGACGGGCCGCTAGGAATGAGTCCCATATCTGCTTTGCGGGCTGTTAAGCCTCCAGGATCGGACACGAGCTCACCTCCCGCATCACTGCCACGACAGGATGTTGAAGTTCCTAATTCTCTTCCCATATCAACTAGGCCTTCCTCGGCCCGGCCTCACCTTAGAGGCGAAGAGGGACATGCGAGGAGAACATCAATATCTTTCCAGCCTTTTAAATCTGGCTCATTGTCCGGATCACCTATACCTCGCCAAGGCGAATATGAAAGCTCAGCCTCACCCCACTCATTGACCCGTCCGGGAGATAGACCTCCCTCCTTGACATCAGCTCGAAATCGCACATCATTGACGGCGGGTATGCCGGCTTCGTTGAGAGGTGGCCCACAATCTACACCAGCTAGCGATGCTGTCCCAAGTTCACCTCGACCCGGGCCTAGCAGTCGATACAGCAGCAGTTTTACGCATCGCCGTAGTAGGCCTTCGCTTAGCGGCATAAGTAGAGCCGGCGACGACGAGCAAACAAGTAGTGGACGGCAGAGCCTGGCTTCTTCAGTTGCGCAGCCGGGATCTGGTCTCCTTGCTGAGCCAGAGGCTAGCTCAGGTTCTTTCCAGGACGACGATAATATCCAGAAATTCTTGGAAGCAATTGAGAGCAAGAAGACGAAGTTTGACCAAGGCAAGAGGGGGGAGTCGGCCACAAACAAGACAGTTGCTCAGCTATCCAAGTTTCACATGATGAAGGAGTCGAATAATGCACTGACAGAGTCGATGTCTTCTTCAGTGCAGATGCAGAGGTCATCAAGCTCATCTAGCCGTCAACTAACGAGTGTGCCGGGCATGGTTTCTGTTTCAGCAGGTTCATCCCCTGGAAAAGCCCATTCACCACATACCCCTCATACCCCAGCCATTCCCTCTCGATTGAGCTCAAATTCAGTGGCAGATGAGGAGCCTTCTACAAACCGACGCCGATTCTCTTCACGACAAACCCGGCCAACGGAGAGTACGGTGCCCGAAGCCAGCAGGGAGAATACCATCACACAGGATGGTCCCTCAGCCATCGATATTCCCCTATCACCACGCCTGATAGGCTATCAACGCCGATCGAGCTCTGTCGCGCAGCGAAGCGGGGCTATAACAGATGATGATGTCGACCTGCCATTTGCTAATCGCAGCCTCAGCCTCGGGGCTGATGATAGGGAACCTCCTACCATGAGTGGCCTATTGGGCCGTCAGCTCGCACAAGAGGAAACCCAGCGACCCATTGAGGGTCTACAGCCGGCGTCCGAAGTACAAACCGCAGAATCATCTACCGCGATACCTCGTGCGTCTTCTGATGACCCCCCTTCGGATGGCTTCATGTCTAGTATCCCTTCCAGCTCGCCCTATGGACGGAGAAGATACACAGGAATGGGTTCTAGGCAGCGCCAGACACCGCCGCAATCCGGGCGGGGTAGCTTCGCAGGATCTATTAACAGATTGGCGCGCGGTGATGACGAGTCTATGAGTGAAGAGCCTCTGGTCTTTGACTTGTCTGAGATGGATGCTCAAAGTAGGCGAAGCTTGGAGGAGGGGCGCGGCGGCGGTCACGTTGGCGCCGATAGAGGAGGATATGACAACCGTGCATCATCAAGAAGGGGCGGGTGGTAGGTGCTATTCGTTTTATTCATGTTGGAGTAATCATGTGCTTGTCAAGGATGCTTTATATACAGCCCTCGGCTCATTGGGAACATGGCACAAATGGTTGGAATGGCGTAGAAAGGGACAGGCGTCAATATTAATTAAGACACTTAAGCATGGCGAAACCCAGGTATACATATGCATCACGAGACACAGGGAGAGACGCAGAGAGAGGAAGAGAAAGGAAGAGAGAAAGAGAGAGACAAAGGACCGGTCAAAATGTATCCAGATGATTGCCAATGAATTTCACGGTGATACGCCCAAATTTGGCGATGAATTATTAGGTGGAGATGATCAATTCCCCACGTGTGAACTTGGGCATGCATCTATGTACGGAGTACGGAGTAAGGAAATGGTAATGGTTCGTCTCGGGATAATGCAGGCGCACTGCCCATGCATGTGGAGATGGTTACGTTCACCACGCTCGTAATCGCAAAGAAGATGCTTTAAAAATCCTGCTTTGGCGACATCGACATGATGGACCAACAAGGAAATTTTTTTGGGGGCGGTTTCTACAGGGAGAAGGCGAGGAAACAGTACTATTACTCCGTAGGTCGTAGGTGTGGTGCGTGACCGAGGCGCAATACCACACGTAATAGCCGACGCCATTAGAGATGCTGGGGCAGGCACGCAGTGAGGTCGGTGGTAGTACTCCGTACTCCGTACTGCTAGGGTAGTGCTGTAATCAGCAGCTCAGCGCCACGCAACTGCAGCGCCGCACGTCCAGATGACGAACTGCTGCCTTATCCACCACTACTACGTTGCCCGATCTCTCACTTTGAATTACCTTCACGCAGTCTACATTCTCCCAAATTTGATACCTCAGCATTTGAGTTTGGCGCGATTACTTGTCCCGTCGTTTCAGAACTGATCCGGACAACCTGCGAATATTTAGAAGCGCGATAAGAGGACTGCGATTCTGTGACCCTGCCCGCCATGTTCCGAGCGGCAGCTGGGCCATACGATGACGCCGTCGGTACGTCGACTTGACGAATGGCCCTTTGCAGCCTGCAACTGCCAGGTGATGCCGTATCGCTGCTAACCAACCTATGTCTCTACAGCCAAGGCGACGGACGAGAACCTCACCTCAGAGGACTGGGGCGCTATCATCGACCTATGCGACAAGGTCTCTACTGACGTCAACGGGCCCAAGGAGGCTGTCCAGGGCATGATCAAGCGACTGGCGCACCGCAACGCCAATGTACAGCTCTACACGCTTGAGCTCGCACATGCCTTGTGCCAGAACTGCGGCAAGCCCGTTCACCGCGAAGTCTCGAGCCGTGCCTTTACCGATGCCCTACTTCGCCTTGCCAACGATCGTAACACCCATACCCAGGTCAAGACAAAGATCCTCGAGAAGATGAAGGATTGGAGCGACATGTTCAAGGAAGACCCAGACTTGGGCGTCATGTACGATGCCTACTTCCGACTACAGCAGACGAACCCGACGTTGCATCCGCCTAGCGCACCTGTCAAGCAGGGCCTCACCCAGGCGGACCGTCAAAAGGAGGATGATGAGCTACAGATGGCGCTCAAGCTGAGCTTGCAAGAGGAGGAGCGCAAGAAGCCCGCTGCCCCCAGCTCTGGCGGCGCGCAACCTGACCCCAGCGGCAGCGCCCAGCAAGAGGAGTCAACGCCGCCCCCGGCACCTGTACCTGCCGGAACCACGGCTGCAACGGTCAGCAGGGTGCGCGCACTTTACGATTTTACCCCTTCAGAACCTGGCGAGCTGGAGTTCAAGAGAGGAGACGTTATTGCCGTACTCGAGAGCGTTTATAAGGACTGGTGGAGGGGCTCTCTCAAGGGCAAGACGGGCATCTTCCCCCTCAACTATGTGGAGAAGCTGGCCGACCCTACTCCCGAGGAGCTACAGCGCGAAGCTCATATGGAAGCAGAGGTGTTTGCTGAGATCAAGAATGTCGAGAAGCTTCTGACGTTGCTGAGCGCGTCGAACACGGGGCCACGCGAGGAGGACAACGAAGAAATCTCGGTAAGATCGCCCACCTATGCGATTGTGACGACAGATGCTAACGGACATGGCAGAAACTATACCACCAAACATTAGCGATTCGGCCCAAGTTGATTAAGCTCATTGAGAAGTATTCGCAGAAGAAAGGTCAGTGAGGGATCGGCGGCTTACTCCGAGCATTACTAACTGTAGTAGACGATTTCACACAGCTCAACGAGAAGTTCATCAAAGCCCGTAGAGACTACGAGGCTCTTCTCGAGTCCTCCATGTCGCACCCGCCTCCACACAACTATCAGCAATATGCCATGCGCCCCGGGCCCTCAGGACAGCCCGGATATCCTCCCGTCGGCGGTGGTTACGCTCCCCACGGAGTACCTCAAGGTCCGCCACAAGGACACCCCCAGGGCCATCCTGGACCTCAAGATCCTCAGCGGTTCTACACTCCCGGCCCAGGGCAAGGTAAGTGGCTTGAGGTGGGTGGAAAGCATCTACGAATATTGACTAACTTTCTGTAGAGCATCAGCATCAGCCTCCGTTCCAAACCACCTCCCCACCCCCCAACTTCCCCACGAATCCCACACCAGCGCCCTTCTACGTAGCAGGAGCTGAAGTTCACCCATCAGCCCCTCAGCCCCCAGCACCCCAAGGATACCCCCAACGCGAGAACAGTCCTCTTCAGCTCAACAACGGCAAGCAACCGGCACCGATAAATACGTCACCCCCTCCGCCGCAACAGTACACTCCTTACTCACAACCTGCTGCTGGTGCTCCTCCAGGTGCTGCCCCTTACTCGCAGCCCACCAACTCCACCCGTCCCCAGAGCACGTACGGAGCCCAGGAGTTGGCAACCTCTGTCTATGATTCCCCTATTGCGCCTCACGGACCGACGCCCGCGAAGACGTGGTCCAGCTCCGTATACTCCAATGAGGAGGACAGTGGGCCGCCCAACGCCCCTCCTACGATCTCTCAACAGCAGCCCCCTGGTGGTTACAATCTTCCACAGTACCAAAGCTACAACGCCCCTCCCCCCGATCAAGCCCCTCCCCCCGTACCTTCAGGGCAGCCGCCGCAGGTCCCCGGCGACGGTATGACGCCCGCTCCTCTGCAGCTGGGTGGCGGCGGCGGTGCAGGCCCGTACGACTCCCGTCACGGTCTGCCGAGCCAGGGCAGCGGCTCCGCACCACAGTACAAGCCCTATGTCCCGCCGGGCAATGCTGATGGACCTAGTGCCCCCGCGCCGAGCGATTACTACCGTAACGGGGTATACTAGCCCGCCAAAGAGGGAATGGATAGGGGGAGGGAGGATGGCTGTCTAGTCTTTGTACCACGTTGGTCTATTATAATGTAATACCGGCTGCAGGTTTTGATTCCAAAGCACTTGACACTTTACGATCTGTTTGCGCTTTCCTTCATGTTGAGTTGCATTGGTGGGTCATGTTAGGTAGTATTCATTTATTATATGACAAAACTTTGGATTCGGTTCTGTGTAATAATCATAATGCATGTTATAGTTCATTCGTCGTGATGTACCCATCCATCTATCGTTAGATTTTATGTAACCCCTCAACTTCTTCTATTTGCCAGAAGCACCTGTTACCCAACCATGCGCCATGATATATCATGCTAAAATTATGAAAGAAGCCAATCTTCGTGAACCAACCCTGATGTATTGGATTTACCACCTTCTCCCGTAGGTGTCGCTCTCGACCCAAGATCTCTCCTTGTTCGCCTGCTTCGCGACTCTTCGGCTCCCTATGGCGGCGACGTCCCTCATAACTTGCATGGGATCGCTTACGCCGCCCTCGTAGCCTTCTTCACCAGCTTGACCTGGGCGGAACAGATCTATGATGTCTGCGAGGCCGAGCTTGAGTGCATTCTTCTTCATACCACCCTCGATGGCCTGCTCGGCCAGGAGTCGCTTCTTCTCTTGCATGTCAAGCATACGGGACTCAATAGTGTCTTTGATGGTGAGCTTGTAGACAATAACGTCTATTCTTTGTGTCAGGCGGTGGACACGATCTATAGCTTGTTCCTCGACGAACTAAACTTTTTGTTAGCCTTCTTTTGCGTGAATTCTGTAAAGTTGTCTACATACCGGATTCCAGAACGGCTCGATGATTATTACCCTCGTGGCGGCAGTCAAGTTCAATCCTAGACTACCGCACTTGAGACTGCACAGTAGGATCCTTGTTTTCGGGTCAGTGCGTAATGACTTCAAGCTCTCCTCACGCTCATCATTCTTCATGCTGCCGTCGTAGCGCACAAATTGGAAACCTGCGCGTCGGAGAAATGGCTCTGCAAGGTCCATCATCGAGGTGAACTGGGAAAAGATGATGAACTTGTGCTCGTGGGCCTCAGCTTCCAGGATGCGGATCATTTCGCGGATTTTTGCCGATGGAAGAACCTTTGACTTGGATGTCTGCCAGTCTTGCCGTTGAACGCTGTCGTCATTATCAAGTTGGGAGATCTCGGATGCGTCGACACCCGTGTCAGTTCCTGAGTCCGTCTGAGAATCTGTCCCCGTCTCCTCGGAATCGGCTTGAAAAGTCTCCTCATCCTCATCCTCATCCTCATCCCCGTCTTCATCTTCATCTTCATCTTCACCTGATTCTGATTCTGATTGTGAATTGTCTGTTGCCGAGGCGATGGTAGAAGCATTAGACGGTCGTGACCTTGATTTGGACTTCGACTTGTCGTCGAGGGTTTGAGAAGCCATTTGCTGCGATAGAGCATCAATGGAAGGGAGATCATCGTCGTCATCGTCCCCGTCAACTGTAATATGGCTCTTACCCGTCTCCCCCACATCATCCACAACGAAGCTGCTGAGATTGCTCTTGCCCTCATCGTCTTCTGAATCTTCCGAATCTTCGGATCCAAGAGAGTCGCCACCACCTTCAGCATTCTCATCTTCTGATCCGCCGGCCTTGCCTAGGTTCAGATCACCACGCTGGTCCTCTGGGACGATCCAGCTACCCTCGTCATCCTCATCATCGCTATCAAGCACGGCTCGTCGGTTGCGTGGTCGACGTTTCTTGATGACCTTTTGCTTTTTGACTTTTTTGACCTTTTTGACCCCCTTGCTCTTCTGGCTGGGCTTTTTCTCCTTGGCGCCCTCGTCATTGAAATGCGCCAAATCCTCTTGACATTCGGCGCAGTGGTCGTGCCCTTTGTCCGTATCAGACTTGCTCAACGTGGTCCCACAGACACCGCATGCCTTTGATTGAATGCCCATGCCAGCAAACATGTCGGCCATTGAATCCATGTCAGTGTCATTGTTTTTCTGTTGGCCCTGTTGGGCGCCGCCCATCGACATGGCGTCCTTGTCCGAGTCTAGTTTGCCCTCTACTAGCTTGGGATGGTCGCAGAGCTGCCGCAGACGCAGCAAGAGAACCATTGCACTAGTGTAACTCAATTGCTTGCCCTTCATCATCTTCTCGAAGCTCTGATCGGCACGTTGGGAGACCTTGTTGTAAAATCTGCGCTCAGCTGGCGAGAAGTCTGCTGCAATAGAGACGACTTTTCGTTCCGTAACCTTGAAACCTGTTGATACCTCGCCATCCTCCGTTGGCTTGCCGCCGGGATTGAGGGCCCCCGCCTCTTTTAGGATCTCCTTTCTGCGTCTCTTCATAAAGCATCGCAAAAGGGTATGCAGCCGTCTGATAGCAATGTGGCCTTTGCCGGCCCTCATGGGCGCATCAAAATGTTCTCTCCATTGCTTGAGGTCATCGTAAGGAGCGATGCGTAGGAACTTTACCAGTGCCTGCAGTTCGTCCAGGTTATTCTGCATGGGAGTACCGGAGAGGCACCACCTATATTCGGCACGTAGATCGCAGCAAGCCTTGGAAGCCTTGGCGTTACGATTCTTGATCGAGTGTGCTTCGTCAAGAACCACGCGCCACCAATGAAGCCCGAAGCAGCCTGTCTTGACACCTTTCTCTGTGGGAGACGTGGTCTTGTGCTCTGATGATAGGATGCCGTAAGTCGTAATGACGACGTCGTATGAGGCGAATTCCTTGAAGTCTTTGGCTCGATTTTGTCCATGATGAAGGTAGACCTTTAGGCGATGACTCTTGCAAATCTTCTCTGCAATTTCAGACTCCCATTGCTTGATGAGGGCTAGCGGAGCAACAACCAGCGTCGTCTTTTCGATGCCCTCGTAATGCCTCTTCCAACCCTTGCTACCCTTTTCCGGCTTCTGATTGGAAAGTATAAGAGAGATGGTCTGCAAGGTCTTGCCGAGTCCCATGTCGTCTGCGAGAATGCCGCCTTTGGGAACCTTGCCACGTTTCACAGGGCCAAGCTCGCGGCCAATCATCCATGATACACCCTCGACCTGGTGCGGTAGAAGCTTCACCTCAAGTCCTTCCATGCTGCCGTCTTCTGGGCCTGTCTTTGCCGTCTTTGCCGTCTTGCCTGCTTTGGCCTCGGGTTCCGTATCGGTATTGGTGTTTGTTTTCGGCGAGTCCTCCTTCTTCTCAGTCTCTTCTTCGTCTTCGCTTTCATCCAAGTTGCCTTCGAGTAGGTCTTTGAGTTCGGCGCTTGCTTTGTTTGGATCTGTGTAGAAAACTTGATCCCCGTAGGTACTGCTACTGGTATTCTTGGTCGGTGCTGCCGTGGTCATCGAATCGAACGTTTGCAAGGGTGCTGCCCTACGATCTTGGTACGAAGGGGCCTTGGATCCGCCGACTCTCTTGGCACTTGCGAGATGGTGCTCGGGCCGTTGACCCCTCTGGTTGTTAAACAGATTCGAATGATTCGCCTGCTGCTTGCGAGACGACATCATCGGGGGGTGGTGCCTTCCACTAGTCGTTGGATGTCCATGGCGAACATCCTGGCCGGGAGGCTTGACCGATAGACCCTTGAAGAGGACATCGAGGTCGTCGTCACTATCTGGCGACTTTTCCGTTTGCTTCTTACCAAGGCCCGGAGGGGCAGAGCCCAAGGGTGCCTTGGAAGGTGCTCGCTCCTTGACCATGTTGCTCTGGTCTCGCAAGGGTCCGAAGATTGGTGGTGATCGGTCGTCGTCGTCGTCGTCGTCGTCGTCGTCTTCAAGAGCGCGGGCAACCGCCTTTTTCGTGCGTCTTGGTGATTTTGAGAAATCGGGCCTTTGGAGGGAATGTATGTTGTTTGTCGGTTTAAATGCGTGTTCGGATCCAGGCTTGTGGTGAAGCTGATTCCGATCCATATAGGTTGGAGGTACCGATGTGAAGGCGGCTGATTCAAGATTTCACGTTGGGCTTGCGTTTCAGGGTCCTCTATTTGCACACAGGTGACATGACGGCGGTTCATTGCCCCGGCAACTGACAGTGTTGGCCGGCTTCTTTTTCTGGAAGTATTGTGTACGCCATGAGGGGTGAAATGGTACTTCTTTTACTACTAGCAGTAGTACTGCAGAAGTAGTACCTAGGTCGTGGTGGGGCCTCCCACCAATACTTAGTACGTACGGAGTACATAGTATGGTTGTGGATATAAACATCCCGTCCAGCACGAACCCCGATATATAACAAAAACCGGACGATGTATTTAACCTCTTGCTTCTGTTACTACATGGTAGTGGAAGAACAACACCAATTTCGGAAGCCTCCAATTCGACCGCATACATACATACCCAAGCAGAATAGCTTTCTTGTACACTAAAAATAGGCAACACGCCTACTTGACTGGCGACAACAAAGGACGTTGGACCCGGCCCTGGACAATTTTCTTTCAACCGTGTACACACACAGTGACACACAGACCCCGTAGAAAGCTGTGTGCATTTTTCATTCATGACTGGACCAACAAAGGCTGCTGCTACAAAACTCATCGGAGATGCCCCAAAAAAGCTGTGGTGATGCTATTATTAATGGCGGCGAGATACCACATGGCTAGATACTGCTGCTCAGCAATAGGTAAGTAATAGTCACCTGAGGGTCAGCATTCCATCCTGGCGGTAACAAGATGCACCGCGGGAAACCGTTTGACTGGATGCTAGAGTCCTGTTGATGAGCAATAGTGCTTTTGCTTTTGTTGGACAAGCCACACACGCATACTTGAGCAGCAAGGGCTCTTCGATTTGCGGTCAAAGTGTATACAAAGAAATCTACGGTCCAAACTGCATGCACACTCCCTTCTCCCTTTGGCGTTCGTTCTTTGTCTACTTTGAAGCAAGTTTTGCCGTATAAAGCCCGTAGCCGTAGCCGCCACCCGTGAGGAGACTATCTGCATGTTTGCATCAAACAAGTTCCAGCATCAAACACATTTCAAGAAATCAATCTACATCATGAGCCCCCGGAATGATCGTTTTTCATCTATTCCATCCCGCCTCAGGGATAGAATCTTGAAGGACAGAATCTTGAAGCGACCACTGACACGGGATGGGCTGCGAAGATTTAACCGTTGCAACCGAACACTGCGGCCTAAGCGCGCCCATATTGTCCCTCCCATCGGGCAAAAGGTTTGCGGAGAATCGCCTTTGGGGTTTCAACGGAATATTTCCTCAAACGAGATTCTCAGACTGAGGCAGTTTGCTCGAAACGGCGGCCCGGATTTGAGCCAGTTGAGAGGAGTATGAACTTCCTTAAAGAAAGGAAGAGAGAAATAGAGATTGTATAGCTGACTCGACTTTTAGGATCAAACTGTCTACATATTCTATCAAATGTCTGTCGTCGGCCGTTCGAGGCCTACCCATCGCAGGCGAAGCCTTTCGGCCTCATCGAGGAGACATTCTGCCACTCTGCCAAAGCGGACTCTTCGACCGTCAACCGAAAGAGCCTCACCTCTTTCTCCTACAGCCACAGATGTAAAGAAGATTTCCAAGAAAACAAGAGCCGGGGCTTACGGCCGGAATTTTCGCCAGCACCTGATTGACAACAACATACTCCCCCCTGCTTACACGTACGCAAACGGCAGACAACTTGAGGGGCCCGAAAACATGGAAACAATTCGCCAAGCCTTGCTGAGAAGCAGGAAATCCATGTCCCCGAGCCAGCCATCTCAGGATGAGTTTGAGAAATTCAGACTTGCGAATGCCTGCGCAGTCAAAGAAAGCCAAGTGGGTATGAAGGTCATGCCCTTTATAGAGGGCGGCAATTATGATTACTCTGGGGGAAGCCCGCTCAATAATTTGAAGCCCCTGACAGATGGAACCATCCCCTTCGCCAACCCGGACATCTTTTACGGTGCTCAACCAGAGCAAGTATGCGTCGACATACGGCACGAGCTTGACGAATACATTGCCCCATCGACGCAAAAAGATTTGCCGCTGCTCCCCAACAACTTTCTTGAGCTAAAGGGCCCGGACGGGGCTCCGTCGGTGTTGGAGCACCAAGCGCTGTATAACGGAGCGCTGGGAGCTAGGGGTTTTCAAAAGCTGATGAGCTACGGCCTGGATGAAGATGTCTATGACGACAAAGCTCACGTCTTGACCTGGACCTATCAAGCAGGCTCATTACGAGCGTACACGGTCCACATGATCAAGCCGTCGACCCCCAGAAAGAAACCGAGGTATACCATGACGCTGCTGGATGGATGGGACCTTGCTGGCAGCTACGAGACGTTCTGTGCCGGAATCACAGCTTTCAGAAATGGAAGAGATTGGGCCAAGTCGGAAAGGAACAAGGCTCTTTACAAGGTCAACCGAAGACACGCTGCCATGGAAACCAGCTCAAATCTCGGAGTCATGACCGAGAACGAAGGAGATGCAGAGGGCGAAGATGATGAAGATGATGAAGGTAATGAAGACAAAGAGAATGAAGAAGATGATGAAGATGGAGAAGATGGAGAAGAGGACGATGACGAAGAAGAAGAAGAAGGTGATGATGATGATGATAATGATGGTGATTATTCTGATGCTGATGATGATTTATGCTGAAGGGTATTTTTCCACATGAGTTTCGTTGGAGTCATTGGTTCATATTATGTAGCTCAGTCTGAAAAGCAGAATGGACCAAACAGGCCAGACAATCTGCCTTGTACTTATGCTCATCAGCAGCTCAGTTAATAGACTTACTTATGTGTACTAGACTTGTGTATGTGTTTGAGCATACACTTGTGGCAATTTCAACTTACCGAAACAGCCACTTGGACTCGGGATGATGGTGGTGATCAAAGTCAAACTGATACCACCCCCTATCGACATGGCGCCCGGCGTTCCGGCAGCCGCACCGAAACATGTCCACGACGGCCTCGGCCACCATCAGGTCCCAGGCGATGGGCATCCCGATGGCCCGGCCGACGAGCTCGCACCGCACCATCAGCCGCCAGCAGTACGTCAGGTACGCGCGCAGCTCCCGGCGGTTGCTGCCCGGGTGCAGCGGGTGGTGGGCCGGCGACAGCCTCGCCCGCGGGACGTACTCCGCCTCCTCGAGCACCATCTGCGCGAGCTCGGGGGGCAGGCGGCCTCGCTCGCGGAGCGCGCGCCCCGCCTCGGCCACGTCCCCGGCGGTCGGCACGTGGTTTCCCTGGCCCTGGCCCGACGACATGTCCTTTTGGCAGTGCAGGAAGTCGTCGTACGGCGTGAGGCCGCAGGGCAGCAGGGACCTCGTCCTGCGCTCCTTGTCGTCCCGGGGGAAATACCTGACGGGCGCCCACGCGTCAAACTGCCCGTTCTCTATGCCGAAGAACTGCCTATGAGGGTACGTCGACACGTCGGACGTGCGTCCCGATTCCGTCACCTTGGACACCGTCCTCTGGTAGAGCCTCGTGTTCCTGTAATCCCGCTGCCGCCGCGGGCACCACCACCCCTCCTCGGCCCAGCTGTTCTCCGGGAAGCACCACATGACGTTGAGCATCAGGTAAGCCCGCAGCGCATCCCGGGCGACGTGGTCCCAGCCCAGATCCGCGCCCGTGTCGTAGCAAGGTCGCTGGTCCCACCAGCTCTCGAGCTGGTTCCCCGGGTGCGCGCAGATCCTCAGCACCGTGTCCATCTCGCCGTAGAGCAGCAGCATCTTGAGCACCTCGAGGCTGTAGAACCCCTCTCCGTTGACGCGCATGAACTCGTAGCAGTCGTTGCCCATGCGCCTCCTCGTAAAGGCCGACATCTTGCGCTCCCCCTCGGGCAGCAGCGGCAGCAGCATCCGACGCCGCCTCCGGTCCTGCTGCTCCTCCCTGCCGCCGCTCAGCCGAGGGAAGGAGAAGAGCCCGCTGTCTCGCTGCTCCGGGCTAAAGTCTTTCCTCTTCGTCTCTGCCCAGCGGTGCAGCGTCGGGGCGATCCTCTCGGCCGCAGCCTCGCCAACGACCACGTCGTCGACCGACGGCGCCTCGTACGAGGGGTACTTGGGCCTCTCCGTGTCTGCGTGCCTCTCGACGTTGCGCGCAAAGGCTTTGACGAAATGCGTCAGCTTCTTGCCCTGATCCGGCTTGAAGCGCAGGTGAAAGTCTGTTGCATCCCCCATGCACTTGTTGGTGAGCCGCCATTGCAGGTTCTCGGCGAGCGTCGTCCAGGGGATGTTGTGCGCTTGGTGCGCCATGATGTTTTTTTTTTTTTTTTCCCTGGATAATGCTTTGATGATGGTCTCAAAGTTGAGCAATTGAGTAAAATTCATAAAACTTCCTCCTCGTGGCTTTTTATAAGAGGTAGATGAGCGTTGATTTCCCGAGTATGAGTATGCTAATTTCCGGGTGCAAGTGACTCACAAGCTGAACGTGGTTGAGGCTGTAATACGACATCAATCATACCACTCACTAATAATAGCGACTATTTGTCCGCGGCAAAAATGCCTACCTAATATGGTAAGTCATGATCCCATCAGGGACCATGTCGCTAGCTACTACTACTATATTCTTCCTTTCGAAGCTGTTAAGTTCCCGCAGCAAGTCACATATTCTCCCCCGACCTAAAGCCTA